>PVKB01000497.1:0-246088 GCA_004027205.1 Ctenodactylus gundi | reverse complement strand
AGTCTTTTTGTAGATCTATACTTTCATTTCTCTTAGGAAAATATTTAAGATAGGAATGTCTAGATCAAGGTAAGCGTATGCTGAATTTTTTCCCCAAAATGTTCTCTTTATTAGTATGTATTTGTGATACCAAATAATTACATTCAACTTGAGGAACAGCACCTTACATTCAAGGGCACCTTAATTCTTGTTACTTCCGTGCCCGTTCTCGTCACTTTCCCCTTCCACAAAGTCTATCGACCTGCTTCTTACCATCACTCTTTTATTTTGCTCTTTTGCTCACTCATACTTTGGGTTTCTCATATTAGAGAAACCATGTGGTAGTTAACCTTGTGTGCCTGATCCATTTCACAAAGCATAATGATCTCAAGGTGCATCTATTTCCCTACAAACGACTCAAGTTTATCTTCTATTATGGCAGAATCATACTCCATTGTGCATTTATACCCATTTTCTCTATCCACTCATCTGCTGATGGAGGTATCAGCTGCTTCCAGGATTTATCTATTATGAGTCATACAGCTACAAACATGAGCATGAATGTATTAATATTATATGACATCTTTAACTCTCTGGAAAAAATACTCAGCAGAGGTGTAGTTGGGTCAGTCTTTTTCAGTCTTCTGAGGGTTCTTCCTAGTGACTTCCATATGGTTGTACCAGTTTATAGTCTCATAACAATGTAGAAGGGCTTCTTTTACCCTGCAATTTCACCAGCATTTGTTGTTTTTTGAGTTCTTGATAAAAGCCATTCTTAACAGAGTAAGAAAGAGTCTCAGTGTTGTTTTGATTTGCATTTCTCTAATGGCTAGTGATGCTGAACACTTTTATGTGTTTATTGACCATTGTATTTCTTCTGAGAAGTGTCTATTCATTTCAGTTGCCCATTCTTAGAGGTGATCTTTTATTTTGGAGATTCTAATTATTTTAGTTCTTCTTATATTCTAGATATCAGCCCTCTGTCCAAGTAATAGCTGCAAAACCTTTCCCCTATTCTACTGATTCTCTCTTCACCCTGTTGATTGCTTCCTTTTTGTGCAGAAGGTCCTTATTTGCTATAATCCCAATCACTGATTTTTGGTAACATGCCATGTGCAGTGAGCATTCTGCTGAGAAAGTCTTTGTTGTGCCTGTGCCTTCTAGTGTTCTGCATATTTTACCTTCCAGTGGGTTCAGCGTTTCTGTTTTAATGCTTGTGTTTTTGATTCCTCTTGATATGATTTCAGTACACGGAAAGAGATGAGAGGTAGATCACTCTCTTGGATGTGGACAACCAGTTTTCCCAGCACCATTTGTGGAAGAGGTTCGCTTTTTTCCAGCATATGTTTTTGATCTTTTTGTCAAAGATCAAATGGTTGAGGATACTTGGGATTGTGTCTGGCTCTTCAATTCTATTCCATTGGCTTACCTGTATGTCTTTTGTGCCAATATCATGTGTCTTTTTTATATCACTATTGCTTCATAATATAAGTTGATGCCCAGGATTGTTTTTGCTTTTGCCTTGTTGCTTAAGATTGCTCTGGATTGTCTAGTCAACTCTAGTTTCAAGTCAGTGTTACAGTTGCTTTTCCTAGAAAACTTTTGGTATTTTGATTGAAATTCAGTTGCATCTATATATCGGTCATTTGTAGTATAGCCATTTTCATAATACTGATTTTGCCTATCCGGGAACAAGGGATGTCTTTCAATTTTCTATCGTCCTCTTCAAACTCTTTTTCCAGACTACTACCGTTTTCATAGTAGAGGTCTTTAACTTCCTTGCTTAAGCTGATTCCTAAGCATTTAATTTTTTTGAGGCTACTGTGAATAAAATCTTTATTCTCATTTCATTCTCAGTGATTTATAATTATTGCATAGAAATGCTATTTTTGTATAATGATTTTGTATCCTGAAACTTGAATGAAATTGCTTATTAGTTCTAAAGTCTTCTGGTGGAGTGTTTGGTGTTCGGAAGTGGAATTTATGTGAAGGATCAAGGTCATCTGCAAGTAAGGTTAATTTGACTTCTTCCTTTCTTATTTGTAGCCCCTCTATTTCATTGTCTTGCCTGATTGCTTTGGCTAAAGCTTTGAGTACCATACTAAACAGCAATGGTGGAAGTGGACATCTTTGTCTTATTCCTGAATTTAGGGGAAATGCTTTCAAGTTTTCCTCTTTTTTATCATTTAGTAGGATGTTGCTAGTAGTTTTATAATAAATAGCTTTTATCAGCTTGAGAGAAGTTTCTTCAATATCTCCTTTTACCAGTTTATTTTTTTTATCATCAACAATGTTGGTTTGTTTTTCTGTGTCTTTTGTGACGATCATGTGGTTTTGTCCTTTTTGTCTATGGGATGTATTACATTGATTGATTTATATATGTTGAACTATACTTGCATCCCAAGATGTGGGCAACCTGGTTGTGATATGTGATCTTTTTAATAACTTGTCACATTCTGTTTGCAAGTATCTCATTGAGGAGTTTTGTGTCTATACTCATTAAGATAATTGCATATATATATATATATATATATATATATATATATTTAAGTCTTTGGTTTTGATATCAGGGTAATAACAGTAGCTTCTAGAAATGAGTTTAGCAGTGTTCCTTCTCTTTCACATTTATGAAAAAGTTTGAGAAATATTGACATTAACTTTCCCTTGAAGTTCTGGTAGAATTCTACTGTGAATCTGTC
Source organism: Ctenodactylus gundi (assembly GCA_004027205.1). Taxonomy (NCBI): domain Eukaryota; kingdom Metazoa; phylum Chordata; class Mammalia; order Rodentia; family Ctenodactylidae; genus Ctenodactylus; species Ctenodactylus gundi. The sequence goes on along the minus strand of PVKB01000497.1, from coordinate 243,410 downwards.
AGGTTCTGGGCTTTCCTTTGTAGGTAGAGACATTATTACCACCTCAGTTTTCTTTCTGGCCATTGGTCTAGTCAGAGTTTTTATGTCTTCTTTGTTCAAGTTTGATATTTTATGTGTGTCTAGAGATTTATCCATTTCTTTTAAGTTCTCTACGTTATTGAAATACAAGTTTTCAAACTAATTTCTTACGATCCTCTGAATTTCAGGAGTGTTTATTGTGATTTCAGCTTTTTAATTTTAAATTTGCATTGATAAACAATTTTTTTCTCTTCTTCATTTGGTTAGAGGTTTACCAATCTTGTCTTTTCAATCAGCTCTTTGATCTTTTGTATTCCTTTTACTCTCCGTTTCATTAATTTCTGCTCTAATCTTTATAGTTTCTTTCCTACAATTGCTTTGGGATTTGAATTATTCTTGTTTCTCTAGTACCTTGGGATGCATCATAAGAGTATTTGGGTTTGCTCTTATTAAATTTAATGTGTGCATTCATAGCTCTAAATTTTTCTCTTCACACTGCTTTCATTGTGTTCCATAGATTCTGGTCTGATGTGCTTCCAAGTGTCATTTCATTCTAGAAAGTTTTTTCTTTCTTCTTTTAAAAATTTCTTCACTGGTTTCTTCTGTGATCTATTGTTTGCACAATAATGTATTATTTACTCTTCATGTGTTTGTAAAGTCTCTGTGTTTCTTTTGATATTGATTTCTGGTTTCACTCTACTAGATCTGAAAGGATGAAGAATTTTTTTTTCAATTTAAAAAATTTAATTAAAATGACTTATCACCTAAGATAAGGTCTATTTTGGAAAAGGTTCTGTGTGCTGCTGAGGAAAACATGTATTCTGTTAATGTTGAATGGAATACACTGTAGCTATCAGTTAAGTTCATTCGTTTTATAGTATAGTTTAGCTCTGATATTTCTTTGTTAATTTTTGTCTAGTTGACTTACCAATTTGTGAAAGTGGAATATTGAAGTCCCTGGCTATGAATGTATTGGGATCTATACTTTTCATGTCCAGTAGTTTTTGTTTTATGAAATTAAGTGCACCAATAATGGGTGTGTACATCTTTATAATTATAAACTCTTCTTGTTGAATTCTTCCCTTTACCAGCCGATAGTGTCTAACTTTATAGATTCTGTTTTGTCTTAAAGTCTGTTGTGTGTTAAAATAGTAAACCCTCTCCTGCTTATTTTCAAGCTCTAGTTGCAAGTCATACTAATATTCATTCTTTAACTCAGAACTTGATGCAATAACTTACTTAATAGTATAAGGTGACTATAACTTTTCATGGTCTCTTTTTAGTCATCAATAAGTCTTCCTTCATTTTTAAAGCATTTTTCCTCTTGGTGTTTGTCTTAGTTACTTTTTTGTTGCTGTGACTCAATACCTGACACCCACAAACTTAGGAAAGGAAAGGTTTATTTTAGCTCACCGTCTCGATGGTCACAGTCCGTTCAGGGGCAGCTGGCAACAATCGAAGTACATGGCAGAGAGAGGTGAAGGCAGCTTCCCCCCGACAAACAGGAAGACAAGCTGAGGCTAGTTGAGACTAGTCCCCATCCTCCGGGAAGGCAGGTGCAGCTTATGTATCCTTTCAGGTCTCCGCCCAGTAACCAGTCCCTCCTGCATCCGGGTGTGGCCACTACACACCGTTAATCCTAACTTAACTGCTGTCCACCCCTCCAGATCAGACCCTAATCCACCAACATCACATGGTTCCATTAAAATGCATGAGACTTTTGGGGGGGGAGCACTCCAGATCCTAACCACAACAGTATTGAATTTTGAATTTTTTAATTAAAAGAGGCTTAACTCAGGGCCTTTGCATTAAGCTATATACCTACTCTTTATTTTTAAATTTTGTTTTGAGACATGGTCTTAGTAAGTAGCTAGTTTATCTAGACGGGGCTCAAACTTGCTGTCCTTGTGCCTTAGCCTATCAGAATGCTTGGACTATGTGCCACCATGCCCAGTGTTTTAGTTACTTTTTTATTGCTGGGAAACTGCACCCAACACCTACAATTTGAGGGGGTTAAGGTGTATTGTACCTGACAGCTTCAGAAGATCTCTGTCCATTCATAGGAGCCAGAGACGTTGGAAGCACGCGGTGGAGGCCTAGCAGGAGAGCAGCTGCTCACAGCATGGCAAATAGTAAGCTGAGAGTAGTAGGAAAAGCAGAAGTAATGTGCGCCCTTCCGGGTCCTGTCGCAGTGGTCCATCCCTTCTAGATCAAGCTCCAGCGATTGCCCCTTCCAACTAGGCCCCACCTCTTAACAGCACATGGAATCCACAGGTATTCCACGATAGCCAAATACATGAAGCTTCTGCAGGACATTACAGATCCAAATCATAACATTCTGTCCCTGCCCCGCAAAAGACTCACGTCCAGCTTTTAAACAAAATGCACTTAGTCCATCTCTGAGAGACTTTGGACCTGGACTTTTTCACAGTGCCAGCACTGCCATAAAGCCCAAGTCCAAAATCTCCTCTGGATTGAAGGCAAGCTCTTAGCTGTGAGTCTTGGTGAAAATTAAAGAAAACACTTCCAACATACAATGGCACAGAGTAAACCTTTCTATTTCAAAAGGGAGAAAAAGGAAGATATAAAGCAGTTGGGCCAAAGCGAGAATGAAACCCAGCAAGGCAAATAGCAAATCCTGCAGTTTCATTAAATCTCATCACTCCATGTTCAGCACCAGCGCAAGCTTTAGTGAGATGCGAGCTCCTTTGGGAAACCCAGTTCCTGTGGTACATCCTCTGGGTTCTATCTCCCTGGCTTCTCTTTGGGGCTGGCTCCGGTCATAGCCTTTGGTCTTCCTCAGAAGTCAATACACGTTCCTGAAACTTCCAATTTTGGGGGATCTCCATTATACCTCTGGCTTCCTTTCACAGCCTGAGGCACTGTCCTCCCAGGGGACACTACCTGACCTCTAAGGCCTTCTTCTGGATTCTGGGTGGAAGCCCTGCTGACCCCATATCTCTTGCATTCTGCATGCCTGTGAAACCAGCACCAGGCGGATGGCACCACGGTCTGCCACTGGCTTAAGAAGTAGTCTAGGCCACTTACACCACGACTGCAGAGTTCTTGGACGACTGAACTCCTCAGGAATTCGCTTGCCTGGGTTCCCCTGCAGGATGCCTTGGGATTCTCTTTTCAAAGCAAAATCTTTTGTCCTTGTACCCTTGCCTGGATATATGGTGTGGTCTTTCCGATTCCTGAGATGCCCTCAAGGCCTCTCCTATAGACCTGACATCGCGTACTTAAACTTCTTTTCAGTGCTAATATCTTCAACATCCATGTGTTCTTTTGCTCCAACATTGTGGGTTTTTTTTTTTTATTCCAGCAAAATTGCAAACTTTCTTTACATCCCTTTCCAATGTAGAACTGGCTCAAAGCAGCAAATAGAATCCATGTGACAACCTGGACATTGGGCTTTCCTGAAATTGAAATTTCCTCTATCAGATTAAGTAGTTCACTGCCCTTAATCTCAGTTTCAGACCATCTCAGGACAGGCCAAATGAGGACACACTATTTGACAGAGCATAGCACATATAGTCTCTAGACCAATTGCCAATAGGATTCTGTTTTCCATCTGAAACTTCTGGAGCTTGTTCTTCATAATCCACACTTCTCTTGGCATTCCGGTCTTCTGATGATAAGTCTCCCATCAAGCTTGGCTCACAGAATTTTAAGGCTTCTCTAGCTGGCATTTCCAAACCTTTCCAAACTCCTTCCATAAACCAGTTCCAGAGGCTTCCAAACCACATTGTTAGGAAAAGTGACAACAGTTCCACTGCTGGTACCAATTTCTGTTTTAGTTTTTTTCCCCATTCCTGGGACACATACTTAATACCCAAAACTTAAGGTAGGTAAAAATTATTTAAGCTCACAATCTCAGAAGGTCTCATTCCATTCAGGGGTGGCCAGGACTGGCAGAAGAACACAGCAGAGGCCTAGCAGGAGAGAAGCTGTTTCTGGCGTCACAACAGGAAGCAGAATGAGCGGTGAAAGGAAAGGTGGTAAATACCCTTTAACGTCCTGTCCCAGGAATCTGTTCCTTTCAGTCAAGCCCAAGTGATCTTCTGCATCCAGCCAAGCCCCATTTCTTAACAGCAATGAAATCCACAGATATTCCACAACATCCAAATCCACGGGGGGACATTCCACATCCGAACCATAACACCTAGCTCTTTAAGAGTTTCTAATGTGGTCTGAATGTAAGGCCTCTGTTGAATATTTGCAATATTTTCTCTCAATATGTAGTTCAAACGTTTATTTCCTTAATGTATTTTATGAAGAAACAATTTTTATTTCTTTTTTCCCATTTTATTGATACGTATACATGCAAACTTTAAGGTTTACAATGGACTTGACCATTTTGTGCACATACGTGTTTTGTCGAGGTGACAAGGGCTTTCCCACTCTCCTTTTGTCCCTCCCCCTACCCTACCTCCCCTCCCTCCGCCCCCAACCTACCCACCTGTTTCACTTTGTCTTTCATCTTAAGTTCCATAGGAGTTGTACTCTGGGTCTCTCATATCAGAGAGACCATTCGATGTTTCACCTTCTGCTTCTGACTCACTTCACTAAGCATGATGTTCTCAAGTTTCTTCCATTTGCCTGCAAAACCCTCCACACTGTTGGACTTCATTGGTGCATAGTATTCCATTGTGTATAAATACCACAGTTTGTGTATCCACTGGTCTGTTGATGGGTATTTTGGTGACTTCCATATTTTAGCTATTGTTAGTTGTGCTGCTATGAACATGGGTATACATGTACCTCCATAATATGTTGTTTTGACCTCTTTTGAAAATGTTCCCAGGAGGGGTGTTGCTGGATCAGAGGGGATGTTTATTTCCAGTCTTTTGAGAGCTCTCCATACTGCTTTCCAGAGTGGTTGTGTGAATTTACATTCCCACCAGCAGTGCAGGAGGGTTCCTTTCTCCCCACAGCCTGGCCAGCACTGATTGCTATTTGACTTGTTGATATAGGCCATTCTCTCCAGGGTGAGATGGTATCTTAGCATTGTTTTGATTTGTATCTCTCCTATGGCTAGAGATATTGAACATCTTTTCATGTATCTGTTGGCCTTTTGTACTTCTTTGTGAGTGAACTGCCTCTTGATTTCATTTGCCCACTTTTCAATAGGATCCTTTATCTTGGTAGGCTTACTTTTCTAAAGCTCCCTGTGTATTCTATATCTGAGATGTTGGTGGTGAATATTTTTCCCAGTCTGTTGGTTCTCTTTTTACATTGTTGATAGTTACCTTTGCTGTGTAGAGGCTTTTTAATTTGACAAGATCCCATTTGTCAATAATGGGGATAATTTCTTTTGCTCTTGGTGTCTTGTCAAGAAAGTCTTTGCCTACCCCTATGTCTTTTAGATATTTGCCTAATTTGTCTTCTAGAAGGTTTAGTGTTTCATTTTTAATGTCTAGGTCTTTGATCCACTTTGATTTGATTTTGGTGCATGGTGAAGGGTGTGTGGCTGGATTCATTCTTCTGCATGTGGCTGTCCAGTTTTCCCAGCACCATTTGTTGAACAGGCTGCCCTTTTTCCATTGTATGCATTTGGCCCCTTTGTCAAAAATTAGGTAGTTGAGGGTATTTGGGTTTGTCTCTGCATCTTCAATTCTGTTCCACTGGTCTATCTGTCTATTTTTGTGCCAGTACCAAATTGTTTTTACAACTATGGCTTTGTAGTCAGCCTGATGTCTGGAACTGTAATGCCTCCTGCTTTGGTCTTGTCGCTCAGGATTGCTTTGGCTATTCTTGGTCTCTTTTGGTTCCATATGAATTTAAGAATTGTTGTTTCAAGTTCTTTGAAGAAACTTGTAGGTGTTTTGATAGGAATTGCATTGAATCTATATATCAGTTTAGGTAGTATAGTCATTTTTAATATATTTATTTTGCCTATCCAAGAGCAGGGGATGTCTTTCCATTTTCTAGTGTCTCCTATAACTTCTTTCTTCAATGTAATGTAGTTTTCTTTATATAGGTCCTTCACATCCTTGGTTAGGTATACTCCCAGGTATTTAAATTTTTTCTGAGCTATTGAGAATGGAATTGAACAATTTTTATTTCAGTGAAGTTCAATTTATCATTTTTCACCCTGTTTAACATACATTTGATTTCATGTCTCAAATATTTTCCTGTCTCAAATATTTTATTTCTTTTCCCTCCTCTAGCACACCTACTCCTGTGTTCTTTTCAAAGTCCTCACATAGCTGTTCTGTGCATTTTATCCAAAATTTTCAAAGCACTTGATGGGCAACACAAGGTGAACACTGCTTCATTTCTCTTTCCTAGAGCCAGAACCTCCCTGCCTCTACTTTTTGTAGCTTCTAATTAATCACCGCTTTTTCTGTAGCCCGTATAATTCTTAAACTACTTGCTGCCTATCGGGAGATCAGCTCTGCACCTATCGTGTAATTTCAGCTCCATGTCCTTTTAAAGGGGTATATATCTTACTTCCATTTTACAGACCCAAAAATGGGTCTTGAAAAAGTAAACAGCTCATTCAAGGTCAACTTATTAAATGGGTAAGATCTAGGTTCGTCCCAACTTTGGGATGATTGTTATTTTTTTATTACAAAGAAAAAAAGAGCCCATAGAGGCAATGTGATATCAGGTTCAAACTACAGAATTAAAAACTGAGCTCCACGTTAGTATTTCATAGGAAACTTTTGCGGCTGGGTATGTAAAAAGGCTCTGTAGAACAGGAATTTTTAAAGGAAAAAAGAATCTGAACTCCTCAAATTGTTTCCTAACAATGGGAAAACAGGGTTCATGTTTTAGGTCCCCACAGAAATGCTTAAGTCCCACAATGTGTTCGTGTATCTTTTTACAAACGTGTCACCTCTTATTTCACTGATTAGAGATACTAGGGTTTGTTTGTTTGTTTGTTTTTGTTTTTTGTTTTTTGTTTTTTTCTTAAGTGTTTGCAGCTAGGGGAGACAAATCACCATCTGGCTAGAGTCCTGAATTCTTCACATTTTCATGCAAAACAAACTAACGTGCCCTGAAGGTTTTCTCCTTCACACACTAGGCATCCTGCTTCCCAGGCACAGATAGCCTTGCTGCACATCCAGAGCCAGGCAGTGGCTCTCATGGAAACAGGAGGGAGAATCGTGGGCAGACGTCGCAGGCTCCTCCATTCAGGCAGGCTGACCCTCCCCCAAGGTGGGTACCCATTCACCATGGCCTTTGAGTCCTTCGTGTAGAATAAAGATGTTACTACAATGACAGTTTATGAAATGAGAGTAAATATAGTGGCCTTGCATCAGAGAAGCTTTCTATAGTAGGGAAGATTATAATAAAAACAGCAAGTGCATCGTGACCCCCTGTCTTGCTGCATTTCCATAACAACGCAGCTTTGTGGCTCCAGTGGGGCAAGGAATCAGGCAAGAGATTTACACGTTTTATTTACATGCTGATATTTCAGTGTCAAGGAAAGGGAAAAGGCTTCTCTCAGGCATGTTTACCTAGGTCATTGATGAAAGATACGTGTTCCAATCTGCTCGTTCTTTGGAAATCTTTTTTTTTTCTGTCAGTTGGTTCTCAAACTTTTTTGCCAATGATTTTTTTTCACAATATACAAAATAAAACATACCTCCCTGCAATTGAACTCTGGGAGTCTTCCTTGGCATCTCAGAAATGTTCTGCCCTCTCCTCTCAGCTCTCCTTTTGTCTCTTGCCTTTGGAGATTTTAATTTAGTGAACACAGAGCATATTCAGATGTCTGTAACCAATTTAGTATCTATTCTGAAGAGGGGTCCCCCAACACACACACACACACACACACACACACACACACACACAAATGCACACATGCGCACATGCACACACACTCCACTGCTGCTACCAATTACAGGAGAAAAAGTAGAGTTCTGCAAAGCAGGTGTTGAGGTTTGGATCTGGAACCACCCCCAAAAGCCTCATGTGTGGAAGGTGATTCAGCCATGGGGGTTAACACATTGATTTCATGTGCTGTTAAGAGATAGTGCCTGGTCAGAAGGGGCCCATCGTCGGGACACGACCTGGAAGAATAAACAGTTGCTCCATCCTTCCTTCCTTTGTGGGCTTGCCATGCCATGAATAGCTTCTCTCTGGCTGGGCCTCTGTCAAACTCTTTCACCATTGCTGGCGGTCCAAGAATGGACGGAGACCTTCTGAACCTGTGAGCTAAAAATAAACCTTCCCCCCTTTAAGTTGTGGGTGTTGGGGATTGTGGCCCAGCAACAAAAAAGTAGCTAAGATATATGGAAATAATCAGTCCTGAAAGCTAGTGGTGAGCTGTATATTTTTGCCCACGGAAGATATGATCAAAAAGATTTTTATCTAATGATCTGAGTTTGTAGATTTTTTTTTCAGGAAAGAAATAAGATCTACATCCAAAACCCATCATGGTCAACATGCTTTCTTTCTTTGTAGGGTTTTATTTTTTGAGACAGGGTCACACTCTGCAGTCCAGGCTGGTCCCGAACTTACTACGTAGCTCAGGCTGGCCTCCAGCTCACTGTAATTCTCCAGAATGCTGGGATTATAGGTGCGCCACCACACCCTGGTAGTTTTTATGTAGTGCTGAGGAATTGACCCAGGGCTTTGTGTAAGCTAGAAAAACGCTCTAGCCATTGAGCTATGCCCTCAGCCTTCATCATTTCTTTAAGGCAGTGTTCTGGAGCTTCCAAAGTTGTTTGCTTCAAGGCTGTTTACTTTACTCATGGCTCAGGATGCTTTAAAAGTACAAAGACATTTGAGAAAAATAGAAAAATGCCCCAGTAACCATTACAAACCAGAGTTTCACCCCGCTGAGTTTTCTAGGCTCTAGTTGCAGATGGTGCGCTCATGGATGGCAGGGAGTGAAGGCACCACCTGAGGGGAAGAGCCTTGCTGGTGCCAGAGAGCCACATGGTAATAGTCAAAGAAATGCGAAAACAAAAGCAAAGAAGCACACCAAGTGCTGCGACAGCAACTGAAATCCAGTTAAGAGTAGGTCCAATTGTTCACTTTCTTTCATGGAGAGACCCCAGGAGGAAGCTAAACTTCAATGGACGGCGCAATGTGATGAGAAATTCCTCAACGATTTATGACATTCATTTACTTCTAATACCAATTTACTTAATGTACACTCTCGTGTACTTAGCATGTACTTTCTCATTTCTGGAAAGATCACGTTGCTAAAACATGTAAGAAAAAACATTTTTCCGGGTGCTAGGGATGGGACCCAGAGCCACAGAAATATACAGCCCTCTCTCATTTCTTAATTTGAAAAAGGACCTTATTCAAGAACCCAGGGTATCCTCAAACTTGTGATCCCCCTGCCTCAGGCTCCTGAGCAAAAGAGATTATAGGTGTGCCCCATTGTGCGTGGCACAAAACATTTTAAAAGAAGACCCCCCCAAAAAAATAAAATGTAGAATATTCTTTTTCTTTTTTCCCTCAAGGACATCATTGCTGTATTATTTTATACATGCTAGGCCAATTCCTATTTATAGTAATGATTTGGTAATTTGTGTAAATTGTAAAATTAACTAGCATTCTCATTTTTCAAATACTTTTCTTAAGTATTTGAGTATTTAAGTATTTAAGTATTTATCGAGTGTTTGTTTGGTGTCCTATTTCTTAATAAGATGAGTAAGATGCTACCTTGGTCCTCAAAGAGTTTAGCCTGTATTAAGATAGAAACAAAATGAAAATGAGCAAACAGAGCAGGAACAAAATGTAATAAATGCCACAAGACGTTCCAACAAACGACATGCTGTACAGCCAGAGTCAGCCATTTTTGAATGCAGTGTCTGCTATGAAGCGGATCCTCCCTGGACCAGTGAATGAACGGATAAGTCAATAATGTAGTGTGTCATTGAGATAATAGGATCCAGAATTCAAGAGGAAAAAAAAATCATTTTTCTGGGGTAGAAGTCTAAGAGAATGCAGTAGAGAACTAGTCTGTTGAGCTGTGGGTGTTGAGCTCTGAGTGTTTGGAGGAAGGGCTTTGCAGGACAAGGGAACAACAGGATCACACCTGCTTCAGCAGGATAGTGGGAGACAAGCTTGGCAATTTTCGACCCATCCAGTTCTGCTGAGCAACTATCACAACAGACAAAAAAAAAAATCCATCGGAACAAAAATAAAACTACATAATCAAAGCACTACCGGCCCTGGCAGGAGTAGAAAAATATGGGAAACAGCCCCACTGGGAAGGGATTTGAATCAGGCCATATCCTAGTCCCAGATGTATTCAAGTCAACCACAATGACATTAAAAAGATGGACAGGTAGTCTAAATTCTGTAAATTCAATTTTTCATCCATAAAATGTCATTAATAGTTCCTTTATTGCAAGGTTGCCTTCAGGATTATGTGAAATCTGATATGTAAATTACCTGGCAAATAACGGACGCTTGACTTATGTTTATTATTTCTCATAATAACAATAGTGATAGTAGACATTTATCTGGATGTGGTCAAATATCGTCATGTGGTGTCATTCATTTGAATTCAACTGAGTGATATATGTACAGTGGGAACTACGGGGGTGGGGGGGACCTAGGGATGGGGAGGCTTTGGGAGGGCCAAAAATGGGGAGTGGAAGGGATCATAATATTGATGTGGTATATACATGCACAAAATACTTAAGTTCATTGAAAACATATATATATATATAATATTACATATGTCACATATATATTAATAAAAATGGTGGGAAAAATAAATAAATAAATAGACAAATACATAACAACACACCTGTTCAGCCCAGTCTGTTTGTGATTTCCATCAGGTATCAATCTGCTCAGTCAAACCTGATCAGAAACGTAAAATCCTGTTGTCACTAGGTATTCAGGGCATTTCTGGTCAGCTAACATAGAACCAAATGCTTTCAAAGAAAGCAAGCTGAAGAAAAAAAGTAGGAATGTGAACAGTGAGTTGGTGAAGAGGCGCTTGTTGTGGGGCCACATCTAAATCTCAGTCCTGAGTTCATGACGTTCTCTGGATCAGTCACTCAACTTCAGACACTTGTTCTCCTTGATGTAAAAGGGTACAGAAGATGATACCTGAAATAACAAGAAGGAACAACAACCAGCACCAAGAGAAAAGTAACAGTCATGCCTATGTCATAGCATTGTTGTTTAAAGCATTATGTCGTGTACACAGTATTATAATTATTTTTCTTACCTGATTTGCCTTTGTATATATTTCCTTTGAAGTTTCAATGCCAGGTAACCAGACCTTGTGGGAAGCGTGAATTTCAATGTGCAGTGATGGAGAAGATAACACTTGTTTTGCAGTTATAAAATCGGACCCCGATTCTAGATTTGCCACTAGCTCATTGTATGATCTTGACCAAGAAACTTTTTTTAGCCTCAGTATCGGCATCTTAGTGTATGTGGAAGTTAAATTGGTAAGTTTCATCTGCAAGGTCTATAATTTTAAGATTCTGTGGACCCAATTTATAATAGCTAAGTCTTGGAAGAAGCCGGTATGGATGAGTACAGATGTCTGGATAAAGAAAATGTGGTATGTATACACGATGGAGTATTACTTTGCCGTTAAGAATGACAAATTTGGGTCATTTGTAGAAAAAAATGGATGCACCTTGAAACCGTTGTGCTTAGTGAAATGAATCAGATCTAGAAAGATAAATATCACAAGGTTTCTCCAATATGAGAAAACCAAACCATAAAAAATGTAAGATATAGAAGAAAGGAAGAAGATAGACCTGTGGAAAAAGAAAGGCGGGGTGGTGGGAGGGTGGCAAGGAGAAAGGAAGTTGATATATAAATAAAAAGTGAATTAATCAGTAAAAAAGATTCTGTGCACCTACTACATTAAATTTCACACTACTCTGTATATACTGCAGGAAACAATTTGGAATGTCAACTAAAACCAACACACTATCTAATATATATATATATTTCAAACAAAGGAGGGATAAAAATGCCCAAGCCTTTAGCAAGGAGAAACATTTTCAGCTGTCACATTAGGAGTGAATTAATTGCTTTACAATGCATAGCAGGCTAACTTTTAAGTTAATAATTTTATATGGCTTGTGAATAGCGTCATAAATATCCAAATGGTCCTTGGCAGAAGAAAGTTCCCCACTCCTGAAATGATCACAAAACCACACACGCCAAAAAGCCAACCCACCTTCTTGACGCAGGCTGTCAGAAGAAGCAGCAATTTCTCCTTTAATTTAGTTCTTCATCCTGAACACAGGTCGTGTTGTATAGGATAAATTCAGTGAGGAAGTCTCCTTCTGCTTTTTCCCAGTACTGAGACTTACTTTGGTTTGGGGCAGTACGAATACAGGCAATTTAGATTCCTTACCGAGGTTTGGACATATCAGGCTAATTGGGGGTAGACTCAAGGTAAACAAAGAACTGTTGGCTCTTAAAATTGAAAGGCATTCCAGAGACACTCGGAAGTTCCTGGACATTGTTGAGAGAAGCAACTTGGAAACACCTTTTCACAATTGTCTCAGACTTGGTGGTAGGTATTTTTAGGCTTCCCCGGGCACTGCAGAGTGCACAGCACCTGTTTTTCTGAAGCTAAATGGCAGAGACATATTCTGTCTGGTTTTCTTGGCACATTTTGGAGAGCAGCCTGGACCCTGTGGTGTGCTACGTACCTCAGCCACTTTGATCCCGTAGCAAAAATGTGTGAAAAACTGGTCCTGAACACCAGCAAAAAATGAAAAAATAAAAAATAAAAAGAAAGAAAGAAAGAAAGAAAGAAAGAAAGAAAGAAAGAAAGAAAGAAAAAGACCAGCTGTTTAAATAGAACCCTGGACCATACAGAAGTCGGCCAGCTCATTCAGCAGCATGGACAAGCACAGGACCTGCTCCCAGACTCCCGCTGGGAGGGGGAGAGGATAAAGCACACAAATCATTTCGGGCTCATCCTGAGAGTGAGTGTATCCTTAAATGGTGTGCAGTAGGTGCCTTGCTTAGTTCATTGTAGTTTTACGTAATGTCTGTGTATAGTTCATTTGTTCATTCTGTGAAGGTGTGGGTGAGCTAATAAAACAGCAACTACCCTTGAGTTTCTTCAGTGAACTCTAGTTAGTATGACCAAAGTAGTTTGGCAAAGGCATAAGCACATCTAAAATAATTTTGGAACTTCATAGTGAGTTCAGGACCAACCTGGGCTAGAGAGCGAGACTCTGTCTCGAAAAATTTTTTTTGGATCATAATTAGGAAATAGAACTCCAATGTATTAATGGGTCACACTTAGGAGGATAAAGATTAAAAATCTCCATGTCACTTAAAGTCCCATGAAGTACTGTAAAATAGTACCTTGCAAGAAATTGGATAAGTGCTCTGTATTTATATGCTAAATGAGCAAATAATGTCTTGCTACCTGCGATAGTGAGCTACTGAGTCTTAAAAAGTGCAGTAGCTCTTCCATTTTTCATTTTATAAACATCATTCTGAAGTATTAATGGAAGTTGGATGAGAGGGGAGAGAATTAAAGGCAGGAAGACCAGTTATAAGAGTATAACAGTGGTTGAAGTGAAGAAACAGAAAATCCAGTATCAAACCCAACACAGATATTATCAACAAGATAAGAGGAAATAGAAATGGGGAATTAACAAAAATTTACAAACAGATACAGATTTTCTGGAAAAGTGGATTTGCTTTGGGATTACTTTCTGTTTGTTGAAATATCTGTGATACATCAAAGTGAGTTATCTGGAGATAGTTGTCCCGAGGTAAGCCAGAATTCTGGGTGGTGAGTATAGTCTGACTTTCAGAAGTGGTGTAGGGCTTCATGGGGTCAGTTACTCCCTCCTGAGAGATAACAAACTGGGGTTTGAGGTGAAGAGAGGCCCGAGATGAAGAGTCGTAAAGCTACACTATCTAAATATCATGTCAATTACGCTTTGACAGGCCTGTTTTCTCATTCATAAAATAAAGATACTGGTTCAGGTTGTCTCTTTCTTTCTCCCACATTTTATGTTCTCTGGCTATTCTAATTCACAATGTAGCAAGGTAAGTTTTTCTAAGTTAGTAAAGCTGGTCAGGCAGAGACCCAGACAATGTAGAGTGTGTGCACTACCCAGCGGAGTGGCCCAGCTCTTTTCCACATGAAAATCTAGACATTAGCTCATACCTGTGAAGGTAAGTGTAGATGTCAACCAGCGCACTGTTGGACCAGCTCTTATTTAATCTACGAAGTACAGATCTGCGTGAAAGGTCCCGTATCTCTTGAGTTGACAAGATTCCACCTTTCTGTCTCAAGTTATTACCCCAAATTAGGAAATACACTGGTTTGCACACAGGTGAAACCCATAAGTATGGACAAGTTTATACTCATAGAAGAAACTCTCTTCCAACAGGAATGACAGCTCATGAACTGCTGGCCTCTCAGTTTTCTGGTAGATAATTCATTTCTATCTTTTCTAGAGGTTAGGATGGAATTATGCCCTCACAGTAGAAAGTCTCCGTGGTAATTTTAATGTTTTAACGTGACTTTTATTTCCTATGGCTAGAGATGAAATGTGGATCTTCAGCAGAAATCCTATGCTAGAATCGGGGCAATGATGGGGAAGGAATGAGTCTCTGAAACAGGGACTTGGGTAAATATGTTTATAAAACTTGAGCCTCGGGATTTCCATGAATCCTCCAGAGCCATGGAAGCATTCTACCGTCTCTTGTTAGAGTCGAACAGCTTTGCTCTTCAGGAGACCTTTCCTGAGATGGGTGCTTCCTCAAAATAATACCGTCTCCTAAACTACTCACTGCCACCTCCCCTTATTGATTCCATACCAATAACTACACAATTAACATGTTTGAAAATAGGTAAAATGAAGGAATACGATCATTTTCCATACAATAAAAGCTTACTCACTAAAAGACTGTAAGACCTAGCTAATATAGAGCAGCAAAAACCCCCCAAAAAACCAAACCAAAAGAAAAAGAGAGAAATGTGTGCGAGATCTTCATGGAGCTGGAGAACCTGGTGAGATAGAATGCAAAGTTTAATATGGATGAATTTATTGATGTGAAAGAACGTTTTGTGACTTGGATTTTAGCATCCAAGGATAAGGATACATGTAATATGCTATAATAAACTTCTGGGAAGGTTTCTTGAAGCTTGGGCATAAACACATAATATATGAATTGGATAGGATAGACAGTTGTGGACAATGGTAATAAGGCTAGGATGGAGTACTCTGAGCACTCTCTACTTGCCTCCTTCCCTGGGAGGATCAGAAGTCCTGCTTCTCAATGGGGGATTAGTAATGTACTTTTGAGGTGCCCCAGCATGACTGAAAATCTCAGCATGGCCTACTGTTATGCACTAGGTGATAAGGCCATGGAATCGGACTTTAGAATTACAGAAGCCAGCTGCAAGTGTTTTACATCAGAGGAGAGATGGTCATAATGGCCACAACTGAAAAAATAAAAATAAAAAATAAAAAGAAAGAAAGAAAGAAAGAAAGAAAGAAAGAAAGAAAAAGACCAGCTGTTTAAATAGAACCCTGGACCATACAGAAGTCGGCCAGCTCATTCAGCAGCATGGACAAGCACAGGACCTGCTCCCAGACTCCTGCTGGGAGGGGGAGAGGATAAGGCACACAAATCATTTGTTAATGTCAAGTTGGTATGACAATAAGTGTACCTTGATTCACAGGTGTCTATCAAAATGGCTGATAGGAAATGTTTGTGGAGATGAGACAGGTGAGGGGCCGATTACAGTATTTTGTGACTTGTATAATGGAAAATACAAATTGATGAACAGAGGCGACATTGGTTATAGCAATGAAAACTTGCAATTCCTTACTCAGCATCTATATTAGATTTAGTAGATAAAGTTCAGCTGCCTGAAAAGAGAATAGTTCTTGAGAAAGACTGTGAAATGTCACTATGGTGGCTTTTAATTTACTTATATACTGGTGTTTTATTTATGGCTTACTTATTTGTTTATTTTTTGTGTTCTCTTACTTCTTCCCCCCCCCCCCAAATGGTACCAATTTATCACAGTAATTTTAAAAAGAGAAAAGAAGAATTACCTAAAGCTTAAGTAGAACTATTGAAATTAACTAATTAATGAGGACAACTGAATACAGAGTCAGAAATCACCGTGGTGTACAGGGAATCACAACACCATCATGATTCCTTGGTTAAAGTAAGGAATCAGCCTGTTAATGAATGAAATCTTGACCCAGTTTCATGTCACAGTACATACAGTGGGTTGGTTCACGGATCTACTGAATCTCTCTCTGAGCACATAGTGGGATGTATATGCGAGAGCATTGGTATAACTCTCACATGCATCCCTAAACTGTGGAATAACAGCCTTTGAGTAGTAAAACCCAAGAGAAAACCCGCAGAACATTCCACTTTCCACTCAGAATAATATATCAAAAGTATCTTGCATACAAACAGGAATCGCGGTCGTTAGCTGGTGCATCTGCAGCTGATACTCATTTCTCTCTGCTCCGCTTTTCATTTCAGCTGTAAGTCTGGTGAACAGTATGTCGCATCAAGTCCGTGCTCTATGTCTTTCTCTTTGTAGCCACAGTTTATTTACTAGTCACAGGAGTACAGACAGCCCATGAGCCAACCCGGGAAGTATAAGGAAGTATGAGGAACCCAGTGTCTCCAGGCGAGATGGGCCCTGATTCATAAATGTCATTGCTTCTGCTTTTCAAGCCATTAATTTGGGAAAGCATTCTGCTTACCTCCCAGAAATTCCAGGGCAATCAGCCTCTGTTGCTGACAGCGGTAATTGCTCCATTGTCAGCTCCCCCCCCCCCCCCCCGGCCTGTTTCATCTTCTGGCTTCTTTGCTTCTGATTTCTGGGATAAACTACCCACTCCCAAGTCTTTGTCTTAATAACAGCTCTCAGGAAAAAAAAAAAAAGTAATGTCAGAGTCCTGCTGTTACCAGACCTTCTTTTTTTAGGAAAACCTGAAAAATCTGCATTTCTAGAAGAAACTCCAGATTTTCAAACGAGAGCAACTAATTAATCAAAAACTATAATGTTAGCCAATCACAACATATCATATTGTATAATGCTCTGGTTTGGATCAGGCATGCCCCTCAAAATCCTCCTGTGTCTGAAAGTGATTCAGTCATGCGGGTTGATCAGTTGACCTCCTGTGCTGCTAAAAGGTGGGGCCTGATTGGAAGGTGCGGGCCAAGGGGGCTGACCCGGCAGGAGCAGATCCTTCTTCTTGGGATGTTGTGAGCGGCTGTTACCAGCCAAACTCTTCCTGCCATTGCTAGCTGCCCATCGGTGTACCGAGGCCTCCAGAGGCTGTGCGTCGACCCTTTCCTTTCTTAAGCTGAAGGTTTTGGGTCGTAGTGTCCTTGCAAAAAAAAGTAACTAAAACATGTAGCATATCATACATCATATTATATATCATAATAATATATGCATAATAGCACTCATTATAACATATGAAATATAATATATATTACTATTATGCTGTCACTCGTTATAGTGTTACTCATTCGTGCTCGTGAGTCACCAGTGCGCGATTTTTTTCCACATCAAGTTCTATGACACGTAGAACCTGAGGCTTGGTGGCCTAAGATGACAGGGTGAAGGAGAGAGAGAAGGAAAAAACCTGAAAGCAAAAGTTGGTCACTTCAGTTTTTTATTTTAAAAAACTATTTGTTTTACATCCATACCGACAAAGTTCATTGACAAATAAAAATCGAGTGTGGTTGCCATAAGCAACACGCGCTGATGCGGGTGTAGATGGTGAAGTCCTCCTCAAGAGCTGGCAAAGCAGCCTGGCCAGCGTCCCGAGCGCTCGGCTCCTGTAACACCAGCGTGCGCCGTCAATCCCACACATATCGGAGGCGCTATTTTCCCGACAGCTGTCATGCTGTGCATGAGATGCTCGGAGCCTGTCCGTCGCATAACCGAAGGGGTGAGCTCTCGCAGCAAGATCCGCTCGTCCCTGATCCCCCAGCCGCTAGGCACCACTGTTCTCCTCTCCATGACTAGGAATTCCACTTTTCAAACTTGTGCACAGACGTCACAGCATGGGGCTAGAGGAACAGCACGGAGGTTAATGCATTTGTCTCCCTAGGTGTGATTCCCCAGCGCCACATTCGCTGAAGGTAGGGGCACTCACCTGTAATTCCAGCACTCGGGAGGCTGAGGCCGGAGGATTGCCATGGGTTTGAGGCCAGGGTGGGCTGCACAGTGAGTTCAGGAGCAGCCTGGCATCCTGGACTACAGTGAGACTCTGTCTCAAAAAGAAAAGAAATGAGAGAGAGAGAGAGAGAGAGAGAGAGAGAGAGAGAGAGAGAGAGAGAGAAGACGGGTGTGATAGTGAGAGTTAGGGGGGTTGAAGAGGATGTGGGAGGGCCAAAAATGGGGATTGTAAAGTTGATGTGAAATATATGTGCACAAAATACCCAAGCTCACTGTAAACGTTATGTGTCATATGTATGATACATAATAATTCCTATATATATGAAAAACATGATCACATGATCATACCCTCTGAATAGAAACAATTTCTTCTTTTCCAATCTGTGTGGCTTTTACTTACATATGGCAAAATATCCTTATACCCCAGGGATAAACCCCAGCTGATCATGGTAAGTGATTCTTCTGGTGGGCTATTGAGTTTTATTTGACAGTATTTTGTTGAGAATTTTTACATCCCTGATCACAGTGATTTTCTTTTCTTCTTTAAAAAATTATTTTATATGTATACCTGAATTCCAAATTCTATAGCTAATTAGAGACACAGGGCTGGGGAATCAGTGCCCATCCCCGCCCCCTCCATTTCTCAGATATTCATCTCTTTCCTAAGAGTCCATTTTTACCCCTTTACCGATTTCTACTCTGTTACCTAAGTTGGGGCCTTTTTATGCCATTATTTTTGCAAACTTCCTAAGAGAGACAGCCATCTATAGTCAGTTTTTGTGTGTGTGTGTGTTTGATCCAATTCACTAAGCATTATTGACCTAAGGTGGTCCCATTTCATCCAAATGTTTTATATCTGTCTTTCTTTGTGGTTGTGTAGTATTCCATTGCATATAGATACCACATCTTGTTTAACCATTCCTTTGTTGATTGGTAGGTCAGTTGTTTTCAGAATTTGGTTACTATGAGTTGTGCTGCTGTAAACATGGATACTCACGTGTCTTTTTGGTGTGTTGACTTTATTTTTGGGGGGAACGTGACCAGTAAAGCAGAAGATGGATCAAATGGGATGTCTATTCTCAGCTTTCTAAGGAATCTGCAGACTGCTTTCCATAATGGTTGAACCAGATTGCATTCTCACCAGCAGTGGAGCAGAGTTCCTTCCCCCACCCCACATGCTTGTTAACAATTTAGCAAGATTATACCGGCCATGTAAATTAAATTTAGCAGTTTCTCCTCTTCAATTTCTTGGAAGAGTTTGAAAAGGATTTGTATTAATTCCTAAGTGTTGTTAGAATTTACCCATGAAGATAATACGTCCTGGGGTTTTCTTTGTTGGGAGGTTTGAAATTACTGATTCAGTCTCCTAACTCACTACCATTTTATTCAAATTTTCTATTTCTTTATGATTCAATTTGGAAATATCATAAGTGTGTAGAAATGCATTCATTTCTGCTATGATCATTCATAGCAGCCTTTTATGATCTTCTGTATTTCTGTGGTACAGATTGTAAATTTTCTTCTTCCATTTATAATGTTGAGTCTTTTTCTCGATTGCTCTAAGTGAAGGTTTTGTCATTTTATTTCTTCAAAAGACACCTTATGAGAGACCCAGATCACAACTCCTTTGGAACTTAAGACGAAAGACAAAGTGAAAGAGGGGGATGGGGTGGGGGAGGAGGGAGGGAGGAGTGGGTAGGGGGAGGGACAAAAGGAGAGTGGGAAAGCCCTTGTCACCTTGACAAGATAGGAATGTGCACAAAATGCCCAACCTCATTGTAAACCTTGAATTTTGCACGTATACATATCAATAAAATGTGGGGGGAAAGACACCTTAGCTTTTTAAATCTTTTCTGTTTTTTTTCTAGTTTTATTTTATTTATTCTTTCTCTAATCTTTGTAATTTAATTCTTTCTGCTACTATTGGGATTAGATGTTTTTCTAATTTCTTAAAGTTCTAATTCTGTAAAGTTATACTGTTTCTTTGAGACCTTTTATTACCTTAAAGTAGGCATTGATAGCCAGCCATAAACTTCCCTCTTATGACTACTTTTACCTGCCACCCCCTATACGCTTTGCTATGTTGTGTTTCACTCTTTATTTGGTTCAAGGTATTTTAAAAGTTATCCTTTTGAATTCTTCTTCGCCTCATTGGTTTCCAGGAGTGTTTGTTTAAACTCCGTGTGTTTGTAAATTTTCCAACTTTCCTCCTGTTATTGATTTATAGTTTCACAGGTGCTACTGTCAGAAAAGGTACTTGATATGACACCAGTCTTCCTGTATTAAGATTTATTTTATGGCCTAACATGTGATCTATCCTGGACAGTGCTCTGTGTGCACATGAGAAGAATGTGAGTTCTGAGTTCTCTGAATAAATATGTCCTTTAGGTCCACTGACTTACAGCGTCATGAAAATCTGGTATTTCCCTACTGATTTTCTGTCTGTGTAATCTATCCTTGTTGAGAGTGAGATGCTAACATTCATCATTGTTATTGTACTGCTGCTTATTTCTCCTTTTAATATTATGTTATTAGTATTTACTTTGTATATACTTGGGTGCTCCAATGTTGGACACACAAATATTCACAACTGTTATGTCTTTTTGATGAACTGAGATGGATGTTTTCAGACTAGCACGTAAGTCATGACTGGGTTTTATGTGTACAAGAATGGGCCACTCAGTATTTATACCAACAGTATTAAAGAAATTATGAATTAATGTACAATTTCATCTTCCACAGACTGGAGCCCAAGTGTTGGCTGAGATCCAATGTAAACATTTTGTCTGGGGGCTGGGCACCTTGCCTCATGGAACTGTGGGACTGGACCTGAGGTCGGGCCACTGAGCTAGTTGTCATTGTCTCAGTTCATGGCTACTCGAGAGAGTAAAAAACATGCAGCTGGTGCCATCATCTTCAATGACCATGTCCCTTGGGAGAGTCTTGCTTGGTCATGTGTATCTCGGCTCGCAACCTTGGTTACCCAGGAAACCAAGGCCGAGTGGGTCCGGATGATTTTTCTGTAGCGTTCATGTTTAGCAGAGGTGGTGCGTCATGGCAGGGAGGGGTTCGTAGAGATTTATTCCCAAATGTGTGAGATGAACATTACCAGGGGAAATTTGTGGTAGCAGAACTGCTCAGTGCTGGAAAACACTGCTATCACGAAGATCTTATGCCTAGTATGCAAAATAAATCATCATCCATAAGAATATTTACCAAGTGCCAATGGTGTGGCAGGCAGGGCAGTGGGTTCTGGGAATGAAATGATAGATGAGAGAGACAGAGACGTGGTCTCTGATCTCATGAACTTATAGTCTATGGGGAGAAACAGTTGTTAATTAATCTAATAAATAAATAAACAATACAAGTTCAGTTACTAACAGGCCTATGAAGAAAATATCGGGAAGAAGGTCCGTGGGGGAGAAGGCCCCATTATTGACGAGAACCTGTTTTGAGATGATGATAAACCAAGAAGACCTCAGTGCCAGGGGAGCCAGGACTGTGAGTGCCTGCCGCAGAAACCTCTGTGCACAGAGAATATGTAAGACCTCGGAGCTGTGGTGAGGAGCCCCTAAAAGAAAGAAGCCTCTGCCACTTCATGCAGACCAACCTGCTACCAGGCCAGGTGAGACTGGGAACATATAGGGACTAGACAGAAGTGTTGGTGAAAAGATATCTGGGTCAGAGACAGTCCTTGGCCCTGGGGCTGTGTCTGCCCTCTGGGCTGGGTGGCCTTGAGCTCACCAATCTTTTTTGGATCTGACTTTCCCCACCTAGAGATCAATTTCTCTAGAACACCGGACTTTGAATGACTCAGTGGTCCCCACCCCACCTCCCCCTGCCACTGAACCTTTCACTTAAAGGAAATTTCATCTATTAGTTACACATAACACAACGAGGATAGGGAGCACAGTTGGCCACTCGCGCCGAAATGACACTTAGAGATCTCTTCTCTCCAACAAACTCAGACTTGTAGGGTTCTAAGAGACCAGTCTCCTCAGCTGAACACTCAGATCCAAGAGCAAGCTCGTTTCTTCAAAATCTTCATGCTGATCTGTGACTCCAAAGGTTGCTCAATAAGGCACGGTGCCCAGGCCTGGTTTTCCTAGACCCCCTCATCTCGCAGAAGCGTGTCTGAGAAGTGGGGTTCAGTATCAAGGAGAAAGGGCTCTTCTCAGCGTTGCCCAGGCCCAAGACAGCTCTCAGAGAGTTTAGCCTCTCTAAGAGCAGAGCTGTTCAGAGTCTGGGTTCAGCACCACAGATGAGTGGAACCTTCTGGGTTAAACCCCAGAACAGGAGCAGCTGTGTGTGCTTCAGCTGTATGGAGGCACGTGGGGTTGGAGAAGTCTCGGTGTCCCTCTGCTGGGCACCCCAAGGTGACTAGACCTCTTTAAGCTGTGCGCCTATGCCCTGCTGCCCTTCTCCCCTCTCGCTCTTTGGCTTTGCTGGGCACAGCCAGGGAGCCCGCGGCCACAAGTTGGGCTGAACAGGCAACCTGCATTTGTGCTGCATCGGCAACTCTGCTCTGTGAGGCGCAGGGAGAAACCTCCTCATCACTCCAGAGGACCTGCGCGCTCCTGAGGGGGTGATGAAGAGCCCATTAAATGCCTAAACGTGAAATCCCATGGAGCTGCATTTTGAATTAGTTTCTCTGGGCACGGGAGGGGCAGAACTCTGGTTATGTAAATAATGCATAAATCCCCAAGGTGAAAGGTAAACTTTCATGAGCCTCCGTAACTCAGGTTGAGCTTCGGGCTTGGGATGGGAAGAGAAAGCTGATTTCTTTAACTAAGCAAGTTTGCGTGTTTTTAAAATTTTTATTTATTTATTTTTTACCTCATCTTTTAAATTTGCGATGGAGAAGGACAACGCCATTCCCTGCTGACAAGAATGCCAGAGAGGGTATCCAGGCCCCGGGGGACCTGGGCCCTACTACTGGCCTCCCCTTTGTGATGTTGGGTGACACCTTCACTTTTTCAGGCATCAGCTTCTCTACCAGATTCAGACAGCCCACTGAGCCCCGCGTTTCCCCCCCTGGAGATCTGATGAAGATGGGCTGCGGCATGGACATAGAGCCACGCTGCCCACGGGCCACATCCCTCTGCCAACTGTGGGTTACCAATCTGCAGTGAGATAATTACAGAAAGCAAAACAAGCAGTCAGAAATTTTTATAGCCATCTGATGTTGCGGTGACATCCGAGGTGTTATCAGCGGACTTGCTTTATTCAATAGGTTATAGAAGAATGTGGGTGTTGCCAGTTCACCCAGGAGTTGTGCGAGTGGCCGTGATGGGTTAGGAAAACGACCAGCAAAACCTGGCTCCTCATCACACAGCTGAGAAGCGCTGACGCAGATCCTTGCTTTGAGAGGTGCCTGCAAAGTAGGGTAGTCTGTAACCGAAGGAGGTGTGGTGGAAAGCTGCTGGTGGAAGGGAGGACGTGAAGGAGGGACAGTGGGTACTGGTTGTGCTAGTCATTTTGAAACGACGAGAGCTCTGCCGCTTTATATTTCCCCTGGTGTCCTCTTTGCCCTTTCCTGCGCAGCCACCTAGCGACCAGGTGACTCAGTCTCTGCTGCCACCGTGCCTCTAGGTTGCTATTGAAAATCTTACCTGAAATCAGGCACGGGGAATAAATTATACTATGAATCACTGCTAGCTTAGCTTATTGTCATCTAATTCTGTAGTGTACTGCTGCTTATTCAGTTTTTCATCTCCCCCAGCCTACACCCCTTCCCTTTTGTCCTCATGATCCTTCCCCTTCTTGTCGTTTTTGCCTTTATAAATCCCACCAAATCCCCACTTCAGCTCTGAGAATTCTCTGGGGCATGAGTCTGTTCTCAGTCTCTGGTTAACAAAAGACTCCTAATTTTTCCTCAACAAGTGATGCTTTTCCTGTGTGATTTTGTCTTGCTCGCTTATAACAAATTGCTCTGTGACCTTGGGTGAGTTATCCTCCTCTCTGGGCTCTGATGCCATAGTGTTGTGGTTTAGGTCTGGAGTGGCCTCCTGTATTGGGATGCTGTGGCTTATCTAGGAAACCATGGGCCATTAGGAAATGCAGGCCCGGTCTGGAGGAGTGGATTATGGGTGTGTGGTAGGGGATTAAATCTGGAAGGGGTGGAACACTGAGGCTGGATCCAAGGGACAGATCACTGGGAAGGGATCTGGAAGGATGTATGTTGCTTTCCTTTTGAGACTGGATTGGACTTGATTTGACTTCTTGTTTGCAATGTTGAGAGGCACTACCTCCCTTCTGCCTCTGCCTCTGCCACATGCTTAGCTGTTGCCGGCCGCCCACGAATGGACCGTGACCTTCTGAAACCGTGAGCTAAAACAAACTTTTCCTCTCCTAATTTGTGCATGTCAAGTATTTTGTCACAGCAACAAAAAAGCAACCAAGTCACATAGGCAATCTTTACCTGAGATGTTCTCTTTTTGCTAAAGGAGTTGGTGTAAAGTCAAGGAGAAGACTAGAATTGCTGTTACAAGGAGCCACAAAAATTGTCTAATGAATTAGGTGAATTAGAGGTAGAAGTTAGATGTAGAATACCCTTTTCCTTCTGGGTATGGGATTAGTTTGCGGCAGTGTAGCCCAAGTGATGGGTTTCTGGTTCTGAGCCTTGTCACCAAGAGGCTTCTACTCTCTGTCTCAGCTTCCTGCTTAACTGTCAGGGGCTGAAGAAGGAATGAGCTGCCTCATTTAACAGTATCCTTGATCACTCAGGCCCCAGATAGCTTAGCAGCTCACTAGATATTTACGAGGGAGCCCCATTAGGACTAGAAGAATCACTCTGTCTATTATATGTGTACAAATGGTTTACCCATGGAATCATATCCTAAATAAATGCTCACTTGGTTGGTTATGCAGCAGAAGCGAATCAACCCATGAATAAGTTGTGATGCTGGTTGTCACCAGCATAGTTGGTTGGACACTAAACCAAACAAGATGAAGCCAACTTGCTTTGGTCGTCCTCTGTTAGCACCTTCCTCCCATTCCAGCCTGAAATTGCTGTGACTTTCTGATCCCATACAGTGAGTGGCGTTCTTTGAGAATACGACCATACACCAATGGCTCATTATTATTCTAGATTGGTCCTCTTTGAGAAGGTTTGAAAGCTGTGACTTCATAAACCCAAGAACAAGACTAGAATTATTGTTATGAAGAGCCACAAAAATGAATATCTAGGGGCTGGAGGAATGGCTCAGTGGTTAAATCACTTGCCTGGAACATGCTAAGTACTGAGTTAAATTCCCCAACATCACATAAGCCAGGTGTGATGGCACATGTCTGTAATCCCACCACTCAGAAGGTTTAGACAAGAGGATTGCTGTGAGTCCAAGGCCAACCTGGGCTCCATAGTGAGTTCAGGACCAGCCTGCATTACAGAGTGAGACCCTGTCTCAAAAACAAAAAATAAAAAAACAACAAAACAATAAAAAACCCACAAAAAATGAATATCTTCACTTTGTGTGCTTTCTATACAATTTCAAAACACTGGAATTTGGCCATGAGCTCCTATGCTTAAGTAGGAGTTCTAGATCTAGACCTAGCCTCTCTTTCCTTTGCCACTAAAGTCACTTATCTTAAGCTCCATTGTTGAAAGTCTTCCATATCTGTATCTTAGTTCCTCTTAGGAATCTTCTTAAATTTATCAGTTAATAATAAAAAACAATATAAGATCAATAATTCATAAAAAATGTAGAGCCCTTGGAAATGACCTTCCAAAATTTCTCATGCCAGTATCTCACTTGATCTTCCTAACTGTTCCATACATTATATCAACAGGACCCATCACATCAACTTTTCTGATGAGGAGATTGAGTCTCAGTGCTAGAGTGTTCCTGTCAGCCAGTAATGGGCAGCAGTGAATTCCTAGTGTCATTTTAATACTACAGCTTTTCAGAGACATAGCATGTTAATAGTGGCAAATTTAGATAGAGAACGCTAATCATGAGTGAGGAGCAGTAGGCAGGGCTGTGTGGCTGTGTGAACCACAGAGAAAGAGTAGCTAGAGTCGAGGTCAGGAGCTTGGGATGCTTATCAAATGTAGGCTCTTCCCTTTGACAGCCTCCATTTTCAGAAAACAGCAGGAGAGGCTGGAATGTTTTGAGTTTGACCTTAAGAAAATTCCATCATTAATTGCATCCGTCTCTATATATATATATATATATTTTCTCTCCTCTCTCTCTCTTTTCCAAAATAGGAATGGATCTCAGAGTCTTTCACACAGTCCAAACTTAGAGTGATTTACACTTCATCTTTAACATGACAGTCTACACCTTTCACAGCAAAACACAATTGTTGGATTTTATTTTTAAAAACAACCAACACAAAATGTGCCTGGCTTGAATACTTGAGATTTTTTGGAACAAATTCAACAAACATTTATTGAGCACCGACCAGGTACAATGCACAGGACCTGAGCAAGAAAGAGGACTTTCTGAACTATTTTCATGCATTTCGGTGCTTTGCAAAATGTATTGCCAAATGGCACCACGCCTATGTGGGCACAAAACAAAGCGAAGCCAAATTAAAATCATTCTGTCCTTAAAAAATCAAATCAAATATCCAGAATCCCAAAGAAATACCAATGGAGAAAAGTCCCCTCATTCACCTTGTAGGGTCAACACTTAAGGATGAGCTACATGCTCTTTTTTTTTTTGCCCTTTCCCATTCCAAACGGAAACATCCTCTCCTTCGCATCTACTTCTGCTCCTTTCTTTGTGTCTTTCCCATACAGCTGTGAGATAAATATCTCATTTCTTTTCTGGGCGTCACATCTGCACCACACTGTTCAACGTTCATACCACACGAGGCTGGTAAATACATCCTGAACACCTACCTAACATACAGGAAGTGCTAAACATCCAAAGAGAAGTGCTTCTGTGGTCTTCAGAAATGTGCACGTGGGAAACCTTGACATGTCACATGATTGTTGTTCTTCTTGGTAAGACAGATGATGGCCATTTGTCTTACTTACTTTTTTGTTCTGTGACTTAATACCCAACATCCACAAATTAGGGGAGGAAAGATTTATCTTTAGCTCACAGTCCGTTCAGGGGCTGCCGGCAGCAATGGAAGCACATGGCAGAGGTAGAGGAGGAGGCAGCTTCTCACGACATCACACACAGGCAGGCAAGTCAAGGTAAATTGAGACTCGTCCTCCAAGGAAGGCAGGAAGCAGCTTATATGTTCTTCCAGGTCTCATACCAGTGATCAGTCCCTCCTGCATCCAGGTGTGGAAGGTGTGGTAAACCCCCACTGCATGCCTGTAATCCAACTTACATGCATGTAATCCAATTTACATGCCTGTAGTCCACCGCTCCAGACTAGGCCCCAATCTCCCAACAGCACATGGTTCCACAGACAATCTGTAACATTCAAATACATGAACTTTTGGGAGACATTTCAGATTCAACCCACAATACCATCCTATCAAAAAAAAAAAAAAAAAACCCACAAATCTTAAGCACAGTGCAGTGCTAGAAACAATTCAATTACTTAAAACATTGAGCTATCATTATTACTCTTGTGGCTACTGTTATAATAATATTACTTCCTCATGGAGGAACATTTCTATGGAAAGGGAATCTGAAACCATTACAGACTCCCTGGTATTCGTAGTCGATAGAACTGCCCTGCTCATTCATTCATTTGAATAAAGAAATTCCTTTTCTTTATCCAAGAGAAAAGCATGGTAGAATGTCCTTGCCCTGTAATGTTTGTCTAGCCTGGGAGCCAGGGCTTCAATAAGCCTATTTCTCTCTTCTAGGATTCAAGGTAACAGCGCACATGTCAACACTGTTACCATGGTTCCATTGCATTTGTTGGGCATTCTGCAAGAGTATTTCCAACCTCAGACCCCTTGTATTGAAAACCTGCTCTATTATCTACTTGGGAGCTAGACAAGAGGGGCAGAGCTAAGCATAGAGTCTCAGGGAGTGGGCATGAATAGGCTGGGGCCTCTGATCTGAGGTCCATATCCACACAGCTCATTTGACACACACTGGTTCTGATCTCAAGGTCACAAATGTCTTATGGCTTACCCCATAGGCTCAAGGGCCTGTTTTGGGTGAGGGTCAAAGCTGAAGTTCGTTACTAGTATAAATGAGTGAATGGTGCCTTGGTTAAGAATCTTTTTAATTGAAGGTAACACAAACCAACTCAAGCCAAATTAAATGGAAAAAGAAATTTGATAGGATTGTGGGGCCTGTCATAAATCCTGTAAAGACAGAATAACCACATATCTAGAAAAGGCTGTCAAAAGACATCTTTGGTGACACTGAGTATTGTTGTTTCTGGCTCTCCAACCTTCATTCTCTTTCCGATATCACTCCCCTTTTAAAAACCTTTTATTTCTCTTCTGATGGCAACCTGGAAGAATTCTCAACGGGGGTGGCCTCTTAAGGGAAAGCCACATCACTGTAAGTGAGCTAATTTGGTGTTTGTTCCTAGAATAGGAGTCTTTATTATAAATTTAAAGAGGCTCAGTAGTTGAGACGCATCTCCTCTGGCTCTTCTGGGCCAGTTTGTTCTTGCCATAACACCAGTCAAAGATCCCACTTTTCAAAGCTTCAGGCCAACGTAGAGCTGTGCTTTGAAAGTGTTTTTTTCCCCAACAGTTCTCCAAGGTATCCATATTCTTGTAAATAATCATTTCAATAAGTAATTAGTCACTCTTTTTTGCTGGTTACAACAGAACTCTGACCCAAACATAGACCACCCCTCTAGAAATTTGCCATTGATAGAGTTAGCTTGCTGTGCTTAATTTGAGTGAGATATACATTGGATTTAATCAATTATACCTATATACCACTTCCCCAGAATGGATAAAACTATTATGTATCATAAATATGCATAATTATGCACATGATTTTGTCTTCGTCTTAGTCCATTCAGGCTTCTATAATAAAACGCTTCAGCTTGTTAAAAACAACACGCATTTCTTTGTCAGTAGTTAAGGAGGCTGGGAAGTCCAAACTCAAGGTACTGGTGGTGTCTAGTGAGAGATTCCTTCTTCAGTGGTGTCTCTCGCTAAGTCCTCACATGGGGAAAGGGCAGGACAGCTCTGTTATAAAAGCACTAACCTCAGTCCCAAGAGCTTTGCTCTTGTAAGCCTCATCATTCCCCAGAGGCCTCACCTCCTAACTCTTTCGCCTTGGATGCCAGGATTACAACATGAACTTTCAGGAGGAAACTGTCACTTGGACCCTAGCACTCTTTAAGACACACACGCGCACGTGCACACACAGACTCACGTGCACACTCTTCTGAGAACACAGAAACCTCCTTCTGCATGGTGGCGATTGGTTGCTCTGAACAACAGTTCCTACATGAAAGGGGGCACCTCCTTTTCTGTTTGCAGGCCAATCTTCATCCCGTAGAGGTTGCTTCTTACGTTGGCAACTCCTCTCTCGCTGTGGAGATTTTGGAGTTTGGGGCCTGCTAATCTCTAAAGGGACCTCAAGACTCCATTTGCATTATCCCTTTCTCACATCACAGGCCCATGTCTTCAAGGAGCTAGCTCATGATGACTCAAAGTCACGGGACAGAGTTTGAGTCAGTTGATTTTTCTCCAAAATGTACACGTTGAGATCTAAATCTCAAGGTGACGCCTTAAGAGGCGAGGCTACTGCAGTGTAATCAGCCCGTGAGGGGTCTTTTGAGACTAATGTCCAAATAAAAGAAGTTTCAGATAGCTGGTCCTGCCATCTAAGGACCTGGTGTTCGTCTTTTGCCTTTGTGCTGCTCCGCCACGCTAGGGCACAGCAAGAGGTGCCATCGTGGAAGCACAAAGCGGTCCTCAGCAGACGCTGAATCTTCTAGCGCCTTGATTGTGGATGTTTCTGCCTCCCGGACTATGGGGAAAATAAATTTCTCTTCTTTATAAATTACCCAGTATCAGGTATTTTGTTATAACAGCACAAATGGACTAGAGCAAGAGGTGAGCGGGCTCAATTAACGAGGGTGAGGCGAAAGGTTTGCCTCTAGCTTCTGGGATCCTTCACCTTATCGGCATGTCTGAACGGCCACTTGCAGAAAAAGACCAGTGGCAGTGTGGGGACATGAAGATGAATGATCTCTGAAGGTTATAGAAGAAATTTAAGCAATAAACCAACAAGAATGTTTTGATAACAAATGGATATGGGCTGCTGTAAAATTATTGTTTTGGTGAGTAAATCTTCATGTCAGTTCTGCAGCTGACCGTTCTCTCCAATAATAGCATTACATTAAAGCCCTTCCAGTAATCAAATAATTATAATAATAATGACAGCAGCATCAGCTATCATTTGCTGGCCACTTAAGATGTGTTAAGACCCTATGAGAGATGCATTTGCTCATTTAATTCCCACAGCAGCACTGTGAGACTGGCACTGCCACTCCCAGTATACCAAAGAGTACACTGAGGCGCAGACAGGTGACACAGTGAGACTAAAAGATACAGCTGGAAAAGTGACAGGAGCCAGACCCAGCTCTCTGAGTCCCCAGCAGGGTAATGCCAGCATCCTATGAACTGTGTGTCTATAACTTCCCTGAATCAACACTGTCTAGAGGAGCCAAATTGTAAACAAGCAGGGTTCCTGGTTCCGTCCGTGGGGAGATCTGCTGGAGGTCCTGGGATGCTCGCTAACTTTAGGGGCTTCCAGCTGCTCAGGCACACCTCTGCCCAGTCCATCTTCCAACCCTTGAGAGGCAAGCCTCACTCTCTGCTCCTCTCCAGCCCAGCTCTGCAGGCTGAGGAGTGAATGCAATCATTCTTTGAGATTAGAAGTCTCTGGGAACATGAACTTCATCTCCTTACGTGTCAGGGATGAGGAAACCGAGGGTTGAGGAGACAACCGACTGGGTGACCAGGGCACATAGCGGCCCATGGACCTCACCTCTCCAGCTTGCTCTGCTCTCCCCTGTGGTGAGAGTCTCACCTCCTCTGGCCTTTCCTCCCCCCCTTTCACAATCATATGGCCCTTCCCATTCTGGAGAGATGTTTTTACGGGGCTGGGATTTACAGAGACAAAGAATGCCCATAGCTAGGCCACTTGAACCGAAATATGAAAGGCAGGTAGCTTGTCTCACACCTAAAGAGAAAATCGTCACCTCAGGTGGGTGTAGCCACAACATTTCTATTTGAACTATCGAACATATGCAGACTGAATCTCCATCTGAAGACTGAGGACTTGGCCCACATAGCCTTCCCTTCAGCCCTCAAGGGCGCCCGACCATCTCAACCCTTGGCCCTTAGCTGTTCCTGTTTTGAACCTTTAATAAACAATAAAAGGCTTCAAGTGCCACTTTCTTCTGGTTTTGTGGTTGTTTTTCCTCCTGCCTCCCTCTCCTTTTTTTCCCCAACTGCCTTCAAAACAGCCAGGAGAAGCCTCTATTTGGCTCTGACGACAAGATCTCCCAGTGCAGTTTTCGCCTTGTGTTTTACTTCTGTCATTGATCAATAGACTCAAATGCCAGGCCTCCATCACAGCTGCAGACTTTCATTGCCCAAACTGTCTTGGCCCAGCGGAGCCTGTCTGCTCAGTTCTGAGGCTGAGAAATGTCACGGGAGGGAGGGGCTCGGAGCCTCTGTCAGCCTGCAAGGGAGGAGGGTGGCGACAGCTCATTCGCGCTCTGGGCTTCCTGCAGGCCTGGAGGGCTGCCACAGGCTGGAAAGGCCTCTTACTAGGGCTGTCCTCACCATGGGAAAACCAGCCATGGTGTGGGAACTGGGAGACTGAGGCATGAACATGCCCCTGGCAACTGAACCTTATGATGTGTGCAGTGGAACCCTCAAGGAAAAAGAGCACCCACCCTCCCCAAGAGTGCCCTGATTTTAAGTCTCTGCTGGGATATTCGTTAGCAACATGTCCTTAGCCTCTATTAGTTTTTGATAAGTGTCCCTCAAAAGCCCAGGTGTTAGAGGCTCTTTCCTCAGGTGGCGTCTTTAGGAGGTGAGGCTCAGCGTGAGGTCCTAAGGTTATCGAGGGCGAGCTCTTGAGGACAGCCTTGTGTCTTAGTTATCTTTTCTCTGCTGGGACACAATGCCTCATATTCACAACTTTAAGGGAGGAAAGATTTATTTTAGCTTACGGTCTCAGAAGGTCTCCATTCATTCGTGGGCTGCTGTCAACGGTGAAAGCACAGGGCAGAGGCCCAGCAGGGGCAGGCGGGAAGCTGAGTGAGTAAGGAAGGGCAGAGCTGACATAAATCCTCCCAGTCACACACCCCAGTGTCCCACCCCTTCCCATCAGGCTCTGCCTCTTAACAGCACATGGTTCTGTAGTTATTCCACGATATTACAGATGCATGAGGCTTTTGGGGGACATCCCAGGTCCCAACCAGAACACCTCATCTTTTCTCTTGCCCTGTCGCCTGGCTTATAGGCTGAGCAGTTTCTCGGCTACGCAAACAGGTCAGAGGCCCAAAAGCAATGGAACTGATTGATGCTGGACTCGAAACTCCAAAATTATGAACCAAAAGAAACCCTTTTTCTTCATAAGTTAATTACTTCTAGTATTTCCTTATAGTCCAGGAGCTAAAATTAGCCTGTTCCTCAACTGATCTTATGCCTTAGTTCCACAGCTCTAATATGATACCCCGCTGGCAATCTGAGAAATTAATAAAGTAGACGCAAAAGTGCTTCAGAAAGTGCCAAGCTGTAGGAGCGGGAAGCTTTCCATTCGTATGCCTGCTGAAATCTAGTTAAACAAGCATGTTTTCAAATCTTTGTCCCCTTAATTGTCTCTCTACAAAAATGAATCTGGAGATGTGCTGTTTGCAGAGCAATTCTCACTTACCAATATACCGTGAAAGTTAAAATTATGGGTACATGTGGAAGAAAGGGGAACTAGGCTGTTGTTAAATTATTCACAAACACTTGTGTTCGACAGTCACCTTTCAGTCAGCCTTACCGCCACCTGTCTCAGGTCCTGTGCCCCATGAAAACCTACTCCCAGGCAGATTTAAGACTTGGAGGAAAAACAAGAGATGGAAGGAGAGAGATGCCCACTCCTGCCTTGGTTGAGACAGGGATGCCTCTGCCTTTAACAGTTTCTCTTCCTGAGGGTGGCAGCTCTTAGCTGGCTGGGACTGAGATTTCTGTTCAAGTTTCATTAGAAGAAAACACCACGACTAAAGCCATGCTGCCTGGTATGATGTCATGGACAGAAAAATAAGGATAGCTTTTTTTCCCAGCTCCCTGTGTGTTTGAGGGCAGAGCTACAACATAGTATGTACAACACCCAGATTGATCTGCCCATAGGCTCAACAACTTTCTGATCACCAAGGCTGATGGCAAGGGCTCCTGTGCCCGGCCTTTGGGAACAGCTGAGAATGAAGACGAGGTACCTGGAAGGGTGGGTTGATTCACCCTCCAGCTCTAGCTCTAGCTCTTGTTTTGCTAGGGGGATGCAGGCTTTGAGCTGGAAGTCACCGAATATTTTGAGAGAAAGCTAGAATGTGGAATGGGATATAAAAGTAACCAAGGTCCACCCCACCAAAAAAAAAAAAAAATGTATGTGGGTAACTGGTTTCCAGCTGCCATCAAATGTTATGCCAGGGAAGAGTATAGAATCCAAAAGGCCAGCTCAAAGGTGTCCAGCACGTCTCCTCTTCCGCCTTCTAGTTCAGCAGATCTCTGGACCAGCAGGCCCCCTTTGGGATGGGCCTGCCATTTCCCCTCCCAGACTGCCTCCTGAGCTCCGCAGAAACTGCCAGTTCCTCTTGTCACAGAAAGACTCAGATTAGAGCATGTGGGTGCCCAGGACTGCCCCTCCACAGGAACTGGGCATGCCTTAGATGCTCCACACAGTGAGATGCTAACAGCACACACTGGGGTGGCTGTGGAAGGGAATGATCTTGCCTCGATTTCTGGCAGCACCCAGGTCGGTGGGGCTACAGCCTCTGATAAGGAGACTATATGGGCTTTGCATAGAAAAGAATTAACAAAGAAGAAAAAAAACCTAAATGTTTCCATCTGGCATGAGTGGAATGATGTGTGTGCGGTATGCCTCAGTCGCGTCTTCCCAGAGTCTCCTGCTACGTGAGGGGGATTCCATCTTTCAGTAGCTAATGATGAGAGGCTGTGAGGTACCAGTTTCAGACACTGGACTTAATTGGTGACTTAAACAATGTTGGAGCATTATTCGGACTTGTTTTATTTATCTGCCTCTGGAATCCAGCCTCTGCTGAGAAAACTCACCTCTCAAAGTGGGGGTTAAGAGGAGGCTTATTCTCTGTTGTCTTTTATTTATTTTTGAGACAGGGTCTCTCTCTGCAGCCCAGCCTGGTCCTGAACTCACTATGGAGTCCATGTTGGCCTTGGACTCGGCAATCCTCCCGTCTCAGCCTCCTGAGTGCTGGGATTACAGGCGTGTGCCATCACGCCTGGCTTATGTAGTGGTGGGGTATCGAACTCAGATACTTAGCACTTGACTTAGCGCTTTAACGTCTGAGCCATTCCTCCAGCCCCTCTTTGCTGTCTTTTTCAGGAGGTGCAAATATATGTGTATCAGAGCACTCAAGACACCCCTTGCGGTCACTACCGGGCACTGGAGTCAGACTGAAGGGGCAGAGGCAGTCATGGTGCTGGAAACTGAGGGGCAGTAGGGATGCCATGAGGGTGGCCAGTGGCTGTCGCTCCCACAAGTTATCGGGGGTGGGAGGAGACAGAGTTGAACATCTCCCTCCCAGTGTATCAATGAAGAAAAAAACCAAAGAGCAAGGCCACCGGCTCCTTGAAAAACCTCTCCATCTCTTAAAAAATAAATTAGTCCAGTGGGGCAAAAGACCCCTGCCTCGATTCTCTTCTCCACTTCCCTCCTTCCCTTCCCAGAGGTATTTTTTGTGTAGGTTGTTTTGTTGTTTTTCCTTGCACACTTCTCAGGCTTTACTCATTACTGCTACCGTATATGACTTTTTCACCTATGCTTGGTTTTGAATAATGACACCAATAGCATTTACCCCTTTGCGGCTGTGTAGAGCTTCCTTCCTTTGCTCTATTGTAAAGAAGCCGTGCTGACTTCTTAGGACGTTGCTGGGGGCTCCGGTGTTACAGGACAGTGGTCTCTCATTTGCGCCCATTCTGCCACACTCTTTTTCCTACCTGGCTTATCCATGGAGCACAGCATCTCCCAGGGGCCCTACAGTAGCTCCTCCCCCTTAGCTCCACCCTGCAGCACAGAGCTCTGATTGGGTGTTGCTAGGTCACATTATTATTCAGTGATCCGGTGCTGGGGGCCGCTGCTGGGTAAGTTCTTTTCCCCACCCACACCTGCTGATTTGCACTAGTAGGGCCGAGAGGAAACTACAGATATCTCCACACTGGAATCATAGTCCTAGGAGACAAGACACCAAAATGGCACGATTGATCCTCAGAACTTGCGGCTACATCATTCCTTTAGGGGAATTTTAGGAATGGGACGAGGCAGAGGTTAGCTATGATGTTCTTCTTGCTTTGCGAAAATTAAATGGCTGAAGTGGAGATCCTGTGGTGAGAATCGGGGCCTGGGTCCGTGCTATTCCCCAGCACTGCCGAGGTGCCTCTCCGGTATGTGGCTCTCCAAGGGACCTCTCCTGAAGCCACTGCCATGGGCTCTGCTGTGGCAATAATCACCTTTCTTCTTTGGTCCTCAGATTGCTGTTTTATTCTGGAGAAACTGTGCTTTCCTTTTAAGGGAAAATAGATTCTAAGTTCCAGGCTACAGCTTCTATAGTAATTCTACAAAGAAGAAGAATAAAAAAAGATAGCTTCAGTTATTGTTTTTGTTTTCTTTTTTTTTGGGGGGGGGTGGGTAGCTTCTGGTTCAAATTCAGGCACATGGGTAATATAGCTTCATTTCACAATTCTCAATAAGGCTACCTGAACTTGGATTGTGTCAGCAACCTCCGGCTACTTGCCAGCCCATGGCCTGTAATATAAGCCTGTAATTTTCACTGGGCATCAGGGGCAGCTTTATGGGCTGGGGGATACAGAGAGTTTCATCTCACTGCCTGGTTGCCACAGGCTAAGACTACAGAGCAGAACTCTCCCGCAAAATGTCAGAGAGAATGAGAACCGCCCCTCATTCTGACTGGAACTCGGGGTGAGAGAGGCGTGGCCTCTTGGCCCTTCCCGCCATGTACATCCTCCTTGAGTTGCTCAGCTCTCATTGCAAATTCCCAACCTCCCTGGACAGGCACGTGCTCACCCACAAGGCCCTGGACAGGGCTGTAGTCGTTTAACCCTGAGTCACATTTTCTGCCTCCAACTTCGCTTCTGAAAAATCACAAATGAAAACCGAGGAGAAAAGGTCAGGCCAACCTAAGTCCCCTCCCAGTCTGGACCCAAATTTGAGCAGCCATACTACTTAGTGTCCAAACCAGAACAATGTTGAGAGTGCAAGGGGACACTGTGCCTATCGTGCTAATGTAACCTGCAAAACTGGGACAGTGTCACCCTACCTGGGGGCTTGAGGTGTCCGGATCTGTCCTCCGTGAGGCTAGTCTCCTGATCCTATATTGATCTTGGTGGCTCTTCTCTCTACTTAAATAACCACTCTGAGTCCTGTTTCTAACTTCTGGCTCTATTTCTATGAATAGATTTTTCTACCAAAATATAGCTCTTTAACAGGGCATATTTTGAAGCATAAGGAACTTGGATTTCAGTTCCAGTTCTACCTTGTTTTAGCCATGTCATCCAAGGAAAGCTACTTAACCACTCGGATTCTTGGTGTTCTCATCTCTGGTGCTGAGATAATCTTACAAGACACGTCACAGAATCGTGGTAGGGACTAAATCAGGTAATACACAACAGTGGTTGGCACTTAAGCGTAATAATTTATGTCAATCACTGTATTGTGATGTCAGCTTCTAGGTGTCTCTTGGTGTGCCTCACCCTGTCATTTTTTCCCTTGCCCTACTGTTTATTTCTATCACCTCCATGAGTTGTGTGTTCTTAGTGTTAATAAACCATGCACATTTTCACAGATTGTTGGCCGAGTTACTATGCGAGAGACTGGATGCACTCATCTCCACATTTTTACTCCTTAGTAGTATGCCAGGTCATTGTCATTCATTTCATTCATTCAGCAACCAGTTTCTGCCTCAGAACCGAATCAGGGACTTCCTCGGCCTTATACAGTGTGGAGTTAAAAAGCCAGCAGAAATGATAACCACCACTAGCACTGTGGCCATCTACTCTTGGACAGTGGTATTACTGCCCAGTGCACATGCGCGTGTGAGAAGAGCAATGAGTGGACCAAGGATCACTCGTCTGCTATGCAGTACAGCCTTGTGCTAGCTTGTATAATAGGCTATACTTGATTATAATTATCCATCCTTGGAAGTATTGATAAGCCTGAATCTCTGGCGTGAAATCCGAACGCATTTGCCACAATTCGAAGACATTTAGCAGGTAGAGGATTCAGAGCACAAGAACTATGTCTATCCTTTATTTGCTTTGAACACATCTCCTATCTCCAAGGTCACCGGGAAACTCAGTCTCAGACATGATTGGAGATAAGCCTACACCTTAGAGTTTAATGAGCTACAAGCACTTTACTCATTGCCAAATATTTTATTCCTTTACCCCTTTGTGGGCCATGCTGTGATTTCCTTTCCTGAGTTCTTAGTGGTCGAATGACACCTGATGACTACTTTTGACCACAGAGGTTTGAGTAGAAATGATAAAGTTTGGGAAAGGATTTTGAGGATCTGATCTTTTCTGAGTTTTGGCCCTTGGGACAAAAGTGACCTACATCTTAGGTTTCTGTTAGATTGAGCGGAAAAATATGGTGTAGTGGGGGAAACTTTGGTGCTTGGATTAAAATCCTGGCTGTATGGTTGATCTTCTGGGGTCTTTGGGTAAGCAATTTACCAACCCTGAATCATCAATCTCACTCATGAAAAAATGGTACCAAGGGCTAAGTGGGATGTTCAGCCTGAAGCTCCTAGTAGCCCACCTGGGACAGAGGAGGGGCTGAGCAAAGATGGGTCACTTTTGTTAGCCAGCTGTGGTCTCAACAGCTGTCTCTCAGATGTCTTAATAGGGGTGTAGGGTAGCACTGCACTCTGTGTAACTACTGTTTTCCCTCAAAGCCTGCCAGGTTCTGTTGCAGAGTTATATCAGGACACAGAACCAAGTAAGACATTTACTGGGAAGGAAGCCGGCAGCTGCTGAAATTGCACTGGTTCTGTGTACCAGGTTTGCTATTTCAATGAACTGCTAAATGTCAAGTGAATGTTTTCCTCTGGCTTTTAGACCTCACCAAGATCATCTCTCTGTGATCCCTGGGAGAGGGATTGGCAGTTTTGATCCACTTACGGGCCACACATGAGGACTTGGAAGAGGGAAGTTATCTAGATCTATGTGTTAAGACAAACTCAAATCTCTAGTCCCAGAGATTTGTATGGATTATTTCCTTAAGAGAATTAAGTATGCATGTACATAGGCAGGTCTATGTGTTTATTTGTTCATTCAATGACGTTTCTCCAGATCCTACTATAGGTCAGGCACTGTTCCAGAATCGAAGGCCATAAAGATAAACAAAAGATATAAAAATCTCTTTCCTTGGGGAACTGTTAACATCTAGTGGAGGAGACAGACCATAAACAAGATAGGTGAAATAAATGGGAAAGTAGGAAGATGAAAGCACAAAGGAGAATAGGAAACGCCAGATGGAGGCTTTGTTTTCGATGAGGTAACCTGACTTCTTTTGAGTGTCTGAAAACAGCAATGCCTAATATCAGTGAAAATGACCTGCTCCGCCCCATCTCATGTGATCATTTCTGACAGACTTAAAGTATGTACAGGTGAGCAGCCAGGGAACGTGTGAACGAAGGGAACCCACTGAAAGGCAGAGTGGTAGGAATCCTGCGTGTGGAGGTGACTTTGAAAGGTGGGTCCGCGCTTGTCCACTCATCCATTACCCATTTCATTGCTCAACTAATACCTATTCCTGTTAATATATATTTAGGCTGTAATTAGATTTTTAAAGTGGCTTTAATAATTTGACTGAGGGAGAAAACCAAAAGAAAGGCCTAAGACCTTTCCACTGTGTTGGGCACTGTCCACGATCCTGACGTGTTCAGGGCGAACCTGCCACCAGGGAGGTGGCATTGCAGCTGAGGAAGGATCCAGGTAAACCTTAGTGAGGCCAAACACTCGTTTAAAGTGGCTGCACGTCAAGCTCTGTTCTAAAGTTTTATCAATATTGTCACTTAATTCTTAGCTCTATGAGATAAGAACTACTATTATCCTACTTTG
Organism: Ctenodactylus gundi; assembly: GCA_004027205.1. Taxonomy (NCBI): domain Eukaryota; kingdom Metazoa; phylum Chordata; class Mammalia; order Rodentia; family Ctenodactylidae; genus Ctenodactylus; species Ctenodactylus gundi. Next base: position 204,060 of record PVKB01000497.1, on the reverse strand, counting down.
CAGATGACAATGCAAAAAAATGGTTGCCTCAAGATATCTGCTTTGCACAGCCAGTTGAAACTCATGTATTCAGGTTCAAAAACCTGCGCTCTTAATTGCTACGCTGCACTTTTAGATGCAAAAAACAAGAATGATTATCATACAGAATAAGTGCAATGTAGAGGTTGTACTTTTTCCTAACAGTCGTATTGACAGAGACTCGCTAGACTGCGACAGGCACCCAAGGGGCGTCTCTCACGCTGAGCGTTCTGGGGCTGGGTGGACAGGCTGCCCCCGAGCCCGGGTGTGGAAGCCAGGCAGGGGCAGGAGCGAGAAGCAGCAGGGTCCTTGTTCACACATCAACTCTGTCACCCGTGGGAACGTAAAATGTGTCTAGGAGGAGCTGTTAACAGTGTCTGTTTCTGGTAAGCACCTTTGTTCCTCGAGTTGACTATTTTTAAACTTTTCAAGCTGAGCTAGCTTCAGGTGTGACATTTCAAAGCCTTTGCCCGGTCGACAGTGAGGGGAGAAGAGTCCCTCAGAACATGTACTCGGCTTGGAAGGAAGACGGAACCAGATCTTAGGAGCGGAGCGTCAGCTGTCGGGTCCACTTCTGATGAGACTTTGGGGCAGCAGAGTGTAGAGAGTCTGTGAGGTGGAGTGTCCCATGGTTTATGTCTTCTTCCCTCAACAAGTGCTAATGTGACCAATGAGTGGCTCTTTTCCAAAGCTTGTGCTGGGTCTCTCCCCTCTGGGATGCTACTGAGATAGTAGTTTTCAGTGTATGCTAATTTTTTTTGTACATTTTGTTTTCTTGATCAATTTGGAGTCCCCTAAAATGACTTTTTAACACTCCTGCTAGGTTGTTAGGAGAGAGTGTGTGTTATGATTTCCAAGTTCTGCCTTATTTAAAAACCAGCTGGCAGTCTTAGATCTTAAAAGTGGCTCTAGAACCCTTGAGCTCTGCTAGTGAGCACAGATAGAGAAAATTCAGGAGCTGGTATAAAGAGTCCTCATCAGGGAAGAAGGGAAGGAAGGCTTGCTTGGAGAAAAATGGAGGAAGACAAGCAAGAGGTCAGAAGTGAAGACTCTGGGCCTCTCCTTGGTGGAAGAAGTTGTGGACACTCAGCAGAGTTAACCATGCTCACCCAAGTGTAAAGGACTTCGAGCTCAGTTTAGCAAACCTCTAATTAGACCCAAACCAAACAAAAAAACACCTCTCACAGTTAACATGGAGCTGGAGCAAAGATGATGCCACCTGCGCTGTAGTTTGGACTAGCTGGAGGGACTGGGAGTAGGGTAAGACAGTTGTCACCAGCACCTTTCTGGGCTCCCCGAGTCTAGTGAGTCATGGAAGAAACTCAGAGATGGGCTATCTCATCACAGAACAGGAAGCTGGCAGTTGGGTTGGGTTGCAGAAGCCCTGACGCTTGGGTATGGAGGGTGGGCTGTGTCAGCAGGAAGCCAGGAAGGTAAGGTTCTCCGGGGATATTCTACACTTCACCACCATGACTTCAGACGTGTGTGTCAGAACACGGCCACCTCCCACCCGAACAGGCCAGACTCCTTCCTCCAAATTCAGCTAGCCCTTGGCCCTGAGGTTCCTGCTGCCTCCTCACTAGGCTATTGCAGAAAACCCGCTTGAACTCGTTGTTGTCCTTGGAGTGCAGAACCTGGAGAAGATGGAGCAGAGATGGCCCTAAGCGGAATTTCTTCAACGTTTACCTACAAATGCCAACAGCGCTTTGGTGCTGAGGTATCCATTAGAAAGTCCAAAGTCTTTATGCCCCTCCACCATTCACCGCAGTGGGATTCTTATGAAACTTAGCTACAGAATATTCTAATGGTTGCATTTTTGTATACCTGAGTGTAGCAACTGAATTATTACCTTATATTTTAACATAATTAAGGGAGTTGGCACGAAAGATAAAGCAAAGTGGTGGTAGGTAGCAAAGGAGTGGGGCAGACAGAGGACATGGTGAGGGACCTGGGGAACTGTCTGTGTGCCTAGCAAGCTGGAGGCAGGGTTCCTGGAGAAAGAAGTGACCTGCCTGCAGGATGGGTGGTCACAGTTAACTATCTGGTGTCCTTATTAAGGGTGAGGTGATTTCTATCTGTCCAGCCTTATGAGAATCAGTTTTTTTGTGGATGCCAAACAAACAAACAAAAACAGAAAAACAGCCTAAAAACCATTTAGAAAAATCAAAGAAGAGCTTCATATTAGCCCTACACGGCTGGCATGCCTCCTGATGGTGTCCTCTTTTATGCAACCAAGAAGAGGTCATCCTCAGTAGCTGATCGCTGCACGTGGTACACAAGAAACGTGGGTACAGCCGATTCATTGCTTCTTCTGAGATCTGCAGGGTCACTGGGGGGAACTTCTTCCCACCTGAGGCTGGTAGACATTTGGTGCCTGTGGTGAAGAAAGTAGCTGGAGTTAGAGGCTGAGATAGAAGGAGGGGGATGCTCTGTGGGGAGCAGGCCTCGGAAAACCCTACCCATTTTACTTTGTGTGGGCTGTGAAGGAGACAGACTCGTCACTTACCCTACACATACACTGAGAGTGTGTGCGCATTCTTACTGTTCATGTCTCTGTCACCAGGTGAGTTCATAAACAAAGGCAGGGCGTTAATTTGTATGTCCCAAGACTTTTCCAGAAGCAAAGTATGTAGAATTCCATTCTGCCACCTGGTTTTCCTCTACAATTTCTTGGAGATCTTACTATGTTAATTCACCATGCTATTTCAAGTAGTTGAACTCTATTATGGACTGACTTGTGTACCCTGAAAATTCCTATGTTGAAGTCCTAACCCTAGTACCACAGAATGTGACTGTATTTGGAGGCAGAGTTTTCAAAGAGGCAATTGAGTCAAACAAGGTCATCAACGTACTCTCTAACTGAAAAGACCGATGTCCTTACAAATTGAGAAAATGGGACAGAGACACATGCAAAGGAAGACCGTACGAAGATAAAAGAAAAAGGTGGCCATTTTAGGAGACCTGTGAGAAGTAATCTCCATGGTTTACTCCACTCAGTCCAGTTCTTCGTTATTATCGCTTGAGCAAACTTGTATAGACTGCATTCCACAAGGATAAATTGATTGAGAGCTGGTCAGGAATACGTAGATCATTTCTCCCTGGATTTGAAGATTTTATCAATAGAATCAACAACAATCTTAACACCACTATGTGGCTGGGGTGAAATTTTAGGTACTGTCACAGGTCATTAGAGTTCTGGGACAAAGGATTGTTCCCGGTACCTCATGAGAGTCTCCAGCAATCGGCCTCCTGGGATGAATACGTAGAAGGCTTGAAATTAGAGACCACCACACCATTGGCCACATTCAAAGAGTATTAAGTACTCAGAAGAAAAGGAAGCATTTGTCCCCTTCAGAAACTATTTATTTATTTTAGAAAAATTTTTTGAGATAGGAACTCACAATGTATTTCAGGCAATTTCCGAACTCATTATGTAGTTCGTACTGGCCTCAACCTTAGGGCAATTCTCCTAGACAATTCTCAGCCTCTAAAGTACTGGGATTAGAGATACACCCTCTTCCTGGATAATTTTTATGTGGTGCTGGGGAATCAAACTCAGGGTGTTGAGCATGCTAGGTGTTGTGGTTAGGATCTGGAGTGTCCCCCAAAAGTCTCATGTATTTTGATGTTATGGATTGTCTATGGAACCATGTGATGTTGGTGGATTGGGGTCTAGTCTGGAGGGGTGGATTACAGTTAAGACTAAAGGCGTGTGAGTTAGGATTAACGGTGTGTAGTGGCCACACCTGGATGCAGGAGGGACTGGTTACTGGGTGGAGACCTGAAAGGATACATAAGCTGCCCCTGCCTTCCTGGAGGATGGGGACTAGTCTCAACTGGTCTCAGCTTGTCTTCCTGTTTGTCCAGGGAAGCTGCCTCCACCTCTCTCTCTGCCATGTATTTTGATTGTTACCAGCTGCCCCTGAATGGACTGTGACCGTCGAGACTGTGAGCTGAAATAAACCTTTCCTTTCCTAAGTTTGTGGGTGTCGGGTATTGAGTCACAGCAATGAAAAAGTCACTACGACACTAGGCAAGTGCTCTAACCACTGAGCTATGCCTGTGTCCCCTTCTTTCGGAAGCATTTTAAAGGCACTGCTTATGCTGGTGAAAAATTGGAAATACCCTGAGTGTCATAGGCATTTACATGTTCTCAAGTGAAATTTGTTAAACAAAACAACCTACAAAACATTTATACCAATATAGTTATTAAACATTATATATAATGACATGGGAAAATGTTGAAAAATAAAATAATATTACCCAGAAAAGTATTTCTTTTAAGGTTAAGTATATTATAACTTCATTTCCATTTAAAAATTTGTATAAGGTTGAAATTAAATGGTTATGTAGCAAAATAACCAGATTATCCCTAAATGGTAGGTTATTATGTTTTCTTTTTGTTGGTACATACATAGACACATACATACACACAAGTATAAAGAAAAATTTACTCACTCTGTAGTTTAGCCCTCACCATGAACTAAACAATACTATCTGAACCGAACAGTCGCAAGCTAAGCAATCTTTAAGCATTTTCAGATGTGACATTCCAAACAATCGTTTTAGTCAGTTTTCCTCTTGCTCGGGCAAAATACCTTACACCTGTAACATAAAGAAGAGGTGTATTTTGGCTCTGGATTTCTGGTGGCTTTAGTCTACAGATGGCTGGCCTCAAGGCAAAAATGGCATGGTGAACAGGCACAGGGGAGGAATAGCTTCTCATCCCACGGCAGCCAGGAAGCAGGGAAGGAAGGAGCTGGGATAAGAACAGACTCTTCCAGGTCACGCCCCAGTGACCCATTTTCAACCAGGCACCGCCTCTGGGCATAAGACTTTTGAGTGACATTTTAGACTTAAACTATAACATTATCACCGCTGCTCCCCAAAAGGCTCATGTACATTTCATTATGCAAAATGCATTTAGTCTTTCTCTAAGAGTTGCAGGGCCTTAAGAGTTCCAACATTGCTGAAAAGTTCAAGTCCCAAGTGTCCTCTGAGATTCAAGGGAAGCTCTTATCTTTGAGACCCTGTAAAAGTCAAAAAGAAAGTTAAATATTTTCAACATATAATGGGACATGATAAACATTCCATTCTAAAAGGAAGAAGTGGGGGAATAGACGGGAATGGGACTAAAGGAAGATCAAAACCAAGCAAGGTAAATATTAAATTTTATAGTCTAATGTCCGGCATCTAGGGCAAACTGTGTGACTTGAACTCCAAAGGGCTTAGACAACACTGCTCCCATGACATTGCCAGTTGCAGCCCACAGACTCTCTCCTTTAGCCTGGCTCTGCTCTCTTCCTGCAGCTTTGCTCAGCCCACAGTCCACATTCTTGGCATCTTCAACTTCCTGGGGTCTGTCACCATACCACTGGCTTTACCTTCGTAGCTCCAGGCATTGCCCTTTCGGGGCCACTGTGTTAGTTCTCATGCCACCTTCTGAATTCTTGGTGGGAGCCATCATGACCCCACAACCTTTGCATTCCACATGCCTGAAAAATCTGCACAAGGAGGATGATGCCAATATCTGCCACCAGCTCAAGCAGTAACCAGCCCCCTTAGCTCTCAACTGCATGGCCTGGGTGCTTGGATGAGTGGATATAGTGAAATGAATCCTGGGTAATCGATTCCCTAGGTGGCCCTTCAGAATTTTGGGTATTAGGGGCTCTTCTCAAATAGAAGATCTACACTTTTGTATCTTTGAGCCTGCGATGGGTGGATCTTGCTAATTCCTAACACATGTTCAAACCCCCTATCTTACTGTCTTGGTGCAAAGAACTTGGCTTCTATTCCATACTAACATCTTCAGCAACCATGCTCTTTTTCACCCCAGCTTCACAGGTACTTTCTTTCTGGCCAAGATGTAAAATTTGCTCCTAATTTTTACTATAAATCCAACTTTGCGCAGCCAAAAGTACCCCCAATGTTTATGCTACTATGTAAACATTGGTCTGCCTTGAAATTTTTCTCTGCCAAATCTGTTAACCCACTACCTTTAAATTTAGCCCCACACCAAGTTTTAAGATGCAGCTAAAAGGTAGACAATTGTTTTGCCAATGTGAAACATGCATAGACTCCAGTCCAGTGTCCAATAGCTCTTGTTCCCATCTGAAGCCTCTTGAGCATGGTCATTCCCCACCTCATTTCTATCAGTATTCTGGTCCTCTGAGCTCTGATCAGAATCACCCGTCAATCTCTGCGTTTAGCATCCTAATGCTTCTCTAGTCCATTTCTCCAAACTTTTCCAAACTCCTCTAGCAAACAAGATTCAAAGACCCGACGACAGGGTCAGGTATACTCACACCCGTGACTTGACTCTTGGTACCAAATTTCTGTTTTAGTCACTTTCTCACTGCTGGGACAAAATACCCGACACCTGCAACTTAGAGGAGGACAGGTTTGACTGTGGCTCACGTTTGCGGTGGGTTCAGTCCAAAGTCAGCTGGCTCCGAGGCAGAAACATTGTGCTAGATTGGCCTGACGAAGACTAGCTGCTTCCCCCCGACGGCAAGGAAGCAGGGAGGAAGGGGTGACACCGGGGACAAGAATACACCTTTCCAGGTCACACGTCACTGACCTGCCTCCTCGGACCAGGCCTCACTTCCAAGCATGAGACTTCTGGAGAACATTTTAGGTCTAAGGTGTAAAAACTCATGATTCTGAACAGAATACCAGTTAGACTTACTGGAATAAAAATGTGATTCTTCAAAGAATATTTGCGTGGCTTGAAAAAAATTAAAAAATTGGGGAACCTGAGGTTGGATGCTACACCAAATCATGGTCTTTCATGATGTTGTTTCTGGTTTAATTGTAAGAAAAAAAAATGATAGCTCAGAGGCATGGAATGCACTGTATCGAGCCTTATTAGTACACAGCATTTACAGAGAGCAAACGGCACGAATGAAGCTCCTTACAAAACAGGCGGTGAGCTTGTTGAGAAATAAGTCACAGGCTCAATCCGGGAAAGGTCAAGGCGGTTTGCCTCCGTTTAGACTCCAGGAAACTGGAGTTCAGGGAAGAATTATTAGTAATAGAAGAAGAATGAGAGGAGCAAGCTATGCTATATTTAGGAGGTTGTATTTCTTTTAAAATATTATATAAAATTTCATACAAGAGATGAGTTAATGAATCACGCTGCTACTTTAATAAAGTATTCTAGTTTTATTTGCAGAAGGTATTGAAGTGGGGCTGCGCTATTCCCCACCCCTACCTCGCTTGTGCAACATCATGGGGCAGGGTGCCCCGGTTCCCATGCCAACTGGGCCCCATCTGGGTTGCACCAGCGCTCACAATGAGTCAGCTGGAGGAGAGAGACAGTAAGCTGGATCTATCCCCTTCCTTCACAGCCAGCAACAGCTCTGCTACTGGTGGCGTTTCTGCTGAGGCTCTCACTGGGTGACTTCCACATTCCCAGTTTCTGCGAAGTGGCCCAACGCCACACCCAATCTTTGTCCTCCTAGCCTTCCTCCTGGTGACCTTTGGCTAGCGTGCTTGACGTTGTTCCTCCATTGCGTGAGTGAAGAGTTTAGCTCCTTCTACCTGATAGCAGAGTGGTCCTCTCTTTTCTCCTGGTTGGATTCTGCCCCATAGGTTCCCTTGGTCATCATTTTCTGAGGCACTTAGCAATACAGGTCAAAGTCTGTCATACAGCAAAAGGGAACTTCAGGAAAACTTCTGCGATAGCATACAGGTGATTGATATTAACAGCACCCGGAGGATCAGGTGTGATATTTAACTTTCCCAGTAAAGAATAAAGATGCTTCTATGAGTAGAGGGTAGAGTGCAATTGGAAGAATAATGCCTGATATTCTGCAGCACAGTGTAATAGAAAGTGTAGCTGGCAACGTTGTGTATGCACTAAGCAACTAGTGCAGAAGATTTGAACTTTGCAACACAAAGAAATGGTAGATGTCTGTGGTGAAGGATATCTTTATGCCTGTTTTGAAATGTTGCACTGTACCTTTTAAATATGTACAATTACTATGGGCCAAATAAAAATAGAGAATATATTTTTAAGGAAAAGATAAAAAAGAATGAGAGCTTAAAGGGAGAAAAACATTATGGGTGAAGGGATTTATATAAGCAAAGGATGGATCAGTAAGAATCCTCGTCTTGTTAAAGCAATGTGTGGATAATAATACATGAAAACCCAAGATGAAAAGTGTTCAACAGTGTGCATAGCTGTTTGACAGTGGAGATGTACAGAGAGCTTCAGAGAGCTAAAGGGTAATGGATGTGCCTAGGAAAGGCTGGAGGGAGTTGGAAGGGATAAATGGAGGAGGGTATGTCTTCTTTATGGAATGCCGGATTAAAGACGTGGGCTTAATCTTAAGGCAGCCGTAGTCACCATGGATTTTCAGTGCCTGGTACATGAAAGCTGTTTAGTCTTAGTATTGTTGAATAAACAAGAACAACTAAAAATTTTAGTAAAGGAAAGGTTTACCAAAAACCCATGCTCTGCCTTACTTACTCTGACAGAACTGTATAGATTGGCTTGGAGTCAGGGCAGAGACCCGTTGGCAGGTTTCATGAGCTATTGTAGGCTTGAAACTCAGATTTGTTTGATATACAAAAGCTGGAACTGCAGATCTCAGATGTGGGAGCTTATGGAGAGATATGGAAAGATGTGGGAGCTTATGGAAAGAGAAATTCCTCTGGGGCCGAGAGCCCAAGAAGTTGGATGGCTACAAATACCACCATGTTGATCCAACAGGGGCCCAGGAAGGCAGGAATGAGGACATGGGTCAGAGGCATATTTACTGGTGACAATTATTTACTAACTACCCTTGGATCTTCTGGCCTTTTCTGTTATTGTAAAGACATTCATTTTTCTTCAGGCCCAATAAATTATTCTCTGTTAGCAAGCTGGGGGGGAGGGGATGAAGAAAAGATCTGGGTTTGCTCTTGGCTTTTCTGCTGTCTAGTCCAAACACTGGAAATGTCAAGTTTGCTCACTAATTAAACATGTCTGTCTCGGACTGCACTTGTATCTTTCACTGAGAAGCTGTAGATTTCCAGGGAGACATTACACATTCATGTTTCCAAATACAGCATTTTGAAATGTTCCCGTGTGACACAAATACCAGCTTGGTGGAAGTGTCTCCTGGGAGGAGAGACACCCGAGTCGGTCCGCCTGGGTCTGGGAGAGGGCAAGAATGTGGCCAGTGCATGTCCTTTATTTTCTGAGAAGCTGCTCTGGGAACCTCTGTAGGGCCATGTGTGAGCTTTTCCAGATTTCCGTACATCCTGCAATGCTGTTGACTCCTAGGACTGGGTGACAGGGTTCTTGCTCCATGGTCAGGTTGAAACTGCCCCTGCCACCATCCTTGGTATCTGTGTGGCAAGCAACTGACAGCTTGCCAGCATTTTTTGTGGCCATAATTTTGCAAAGCCTTTTAGAATCCTTGTGAGAGAATTATCTATCCCCTAATTGCACAAAGAAAGAATTGAGGCCTTGTCTTAGTTAGTATCTGCGTAGAATGAGATTATCGCATATTTTCTGGGAACTGACTATCTGCCTAATTCTGTTAGGTGCCACAGGTACTAATATGAACCAGACTGGCATGTTCCCTGCTCAGATAGAGTTTTAGTAGTGTGGCTAGCAAATAAATAGTCAGATGAGGAATCAGAGAGTTAGGTGACTGCTGGCTTAGTGGCCAGGCCAAGCCTGCTGGACTTCAAATCTCTGGTCCTTTTTCCTGAGGAGTAGACCCCACAAGAGTTGAAGGGGTGGTTGCAATCTGGATCTTGTAGATGTCCAGAGAAAAGACAGCTGGGGGGAAGTGGCCTGATTATTACCTGAGTGAAGACACTCTTGTCATACCACAGTGCCAGGCAAGCAGGCTTCCTGGAGGAGGTGTGTCAGGGGCTCTGCAGTCTCTCTCCTCACCACCTCCTCACTGTTGTGTTGCCAGGCTGTAGGAAGACAGTGTTTTCAACCAGCTCTGCCAGGCCAGTTTTTAAATCTTAAAATCTCAGATCCCTATCTGAACATAGTCGTTTTGAGAAGTCACTAGATTGTGAGTTGACAGTTTTTGAGATTTCATGGGCCAATAATATTTTTAATGCACACTGTTTTGGTGGGAGGACATGTAAGTCAGGTCGGGACACTGTACATGAAGATACACCAGAATATGTTTTATTCTGTCTTGCGCTGCTACAGCGTAACGCTTGATGCTGGGTGACACAGAAAGAAAATAGGTTTATTTGGCTCATAATTTCAGTGGTTCCAAAGTCCAAACAGGAAGTGGCCACATGTAGAAGGGGACAAACATGGGGCATGGTCTCACTTTGCAACAGTCCATTCTTGTAGGAACTAACCCACTCCGTAAGGCCAGCATTAGTCTCTGCTGCTTTGGGCTCTCATGACTCAACCAGCTTCCTGGAGGCCCCACCTCTCCAAGTTCTACTGTCTCAATACAGCCACCTGGGGGACCATACTTCCGGCAGGTGGGGTCACGCTCAAGCCACACCTTAACCACAGCAGACACTGAAGATATATTTATTCTGAATAAATGTTACCATGTTCTAGAACCATTCTTCTTAAAGAAAATGATTGTCATTTCAAGTAAAGAATGAAGAAATGATGTAACTTGTAATAATAGAAAATTAAAATCAGTTAAGTTTAGTTGTCTTAAAAAAATATAAACCTTACTTTATTGGCCCATGTCTCATTTCTCTATGGATTATAGTGATAATCCCACACGGACACGCCCCATCTCTGGCCCACACCAAGCAGGCATTAATGAGAAGGATCCCAGGCCCCGAAGGTTGCACAAACTCTCATTTTGCTGCATCCAAAGGTAGCACAGTGTCTGATGCTGTTCTCTCAGAAGCAGGCATGTCCTGGCTCCATTCCCACTTCAGGGCCGCGTCTAGAGGCCTCTGTTTGGGCTGTGATCACGGAAATGGCAGCATTCTGCCAAAGCGCCTCTCTCCAAGTCTTGCCATATGGGGGCTGCATTTCCACCAGGTCTGGCAGCTCTTTTGCTCATAACATCAGTCCCCACTGATAGATTCATTCCTGTCACACTATTTACTGAAACTAGGCCACTTAATTAAGAGAGAGAGCTTTTGCATAAACTCCAATGGTGGCTTTATAAATTCCAAGCATTGTAAAGGGACCAGATGGAAGAATGGGCCAATTATCATGGAGCCCAATGTTTCCACCCTTTGCAAAGTGCTACTTCATCACTCAAGCACCTGCTTACCTCAGGGAGAGAGGAAGCTACTTCTGTTCTTGGCTCACCATGAGCATGGCAATGGTCAACTCCAGCTCACAGGTGATTTGCTGTCGTTGGACATTTATGTCAGAAAGTTAATGGTTCACATATGTACTATATGGGTGGACGTGAAGCCACGTTAGCTGTATTGGGTTTGGCGAATGCAGAGGAAGCAGAGATCTTGGGCACATGATTGGGAGGAGTCACCAGGGGAACCAAATCAGCTTCTGGGGGTTATTATTAGGCGAAGCCATTTGCAGGGCACCAGCAGCGCCTTACAGTAAGGCTCTCACTGGCTTGCAATGGGACTTTCCATCAGGACCTCCATTGGCTTCTTGTGGTCTCTTCTCCACTCTGCTTTGTGCCTCAGAGCCTGACCTATAGCAGCTGTATTATCACTCCTCCATCCGTCTACTCCAACATCTGGTTGAAATTGGCCAATAGGAAATGTCTGGTTGCGGGGAGTGAGGGCATTTTATATCCCGCTTTCCCGTGCCGGATCACCGTGAGTCTGCCTGGCAGGCCACATCTCCTGTCAGGTGGTTTTTCCAAGTGGCTCCCTGCTACGCATATCCTGGGTCCTGCACTGTTTTTACCTGTTCCTTTAAGTCTTTAGGACTTACAAACTACTCCTCAAATCCTTCAGCCTGAGTAAGCCTTTTCTTGACCACAAGGACTCTGGCTGAGCTAGGGTCTTTACAACTTTCAGGATGAGTAAGACACAAGAGTTTGCAGATGAGTTGGAGATCAGACACAAGCAGAAAAGATTTTCCTGTTAATCTAAGTCTGCTATGAAGTAGACTCCAGGTATTTCTCAGATTTGGACCGAGGGTCAACCTTGACAAGATACATATGTGCACAAAAGGCTCAACTCCATTGTAAACCTTGAATTTTGCACGTATACATATCAATAAAATGTGGGGAAAAAAATGAAAGGGAACATCAAGGAAGCTTCTGAGAGAAGGGAGTGGTTTGAATTGGGCCTCAGTCTAGCCAGAGATCAGGAATGGGAAAGAGAGAAAGAGGGTGCTGATAGAACAGCCTAAGCAAAGAGCAGGGGTTGGGGCACCCCACTTGAGAGACACTAATCCCCAAACCCAAGGACCTGATGGGGAATGAAGAAGGCATACGAGAAATGTTTGAAAAGGTGGAGAAAGCATGACTAGCCCGGGACTTGGTCAGAATCAACAGAGCCAGGATCTTCTCAGGTGTCTTCCTCTCTCATCTGTCAGAGACAATGTTGGGGGCCGTTCAAAGAGGCATGGCTTCTTGACATTGTGGAGCTCTCAAATCAAATATCTCATCTCTATGGGAGCCAGCCTATGCGCACCCACCACTTGGAATTCACCATCCTGGATGGTCCTCATTCATAGAGACTGGGCAGTGACTTGAGTCTAATGAAAAGAATGAGGTGGAAGTGTGGTGTGTGTGTGTGTGTGTGTGTGTGTGTGTGTGTGTGTGTGTGTGTGTGTGTGTAGTGGGGGGTATTCAGTCATAGAGGCAGTTTGAGACTTTTTTCTGCCACTGCAGGTACTTGTGCTAGGAAAGCCAGATGCCACATCATGGGGACTTTCTAACTATCCTATGAGACCTGCAGGGTGACGAAAGCACACTCTGGCCATGTGCTGCATGCATAATCTTGAAAGCAAATTCTCCAGCTTTGGATGATTCATAGGTTATTGAAACCCCAGCTGATAGCTTGATTGCAGCCTTGTGACGGGGCCTGAGCCACTGCCACCCCAGATAAACTACTTCCACATTTCTTGATCCATAGAAACTGAGGGAAAAAAATGTGGGTGGTTTGATTTACTTACTGTTTTATTATTTATTTATTTTTTTGACACTGAGCAATGTTACCCAATCCTCCCCATCCCATTTTTATGATTTTGGGAAGAGAGTCCGAGACTCATCCTGAGCTACATTCCCAGCCCATTTTTAGATCTGATTTTAAGACAGGATCTTGCTCAGTTGCTAGTTCCCAGACTAGACTCAAACTTTTGATCTTCCTACCTTAGTGACCCAGGCTGCTGGGATTACAGGCTTTAAACGAGCCCCTGTTTTTTTTTTTTTTTTTTTTTTCTGATTTTGAGACAAAGACATACTAAGTTGCTAAGTAACCTAGGCTGGGTGTGAAATTGCACCCCCCTACCCCCGTCTCAGGCTACTAGAGTGCTAGGACTGCAGGCCTGTGCCACCAAGCATGGCTCCATTTGTGATCTTAAATTGCTAATCTGCTATGGAGAAATAAATAACTAGTGCGTCTTCCCTGCCCACAAAAATTGAGTCAGCACTTCCCTCTCCACATTGTACTTCCGGTTACTCTCACACTGCGTCTGCATGCTTGAACCTGTGCATCTTACGAGCCTGGCTCCTGTTGCCGCAACAGTCCTCTTACCCCATTCTGCCCCTCACTGCTGCAGTCCCCGGGCTCTCTGACGCTCCTTGCACACGTGGCGGCATGCTCCAACCTTGGTGTCTTAACCCCTAGCTCCTTTCTTTCTAGAACATTCTTTCCCAGCTGCAGGCCCGGCTTGTTCTCTCTTCTATCTGATCTTTGCTTACAAGTCAGTTCTCAGGGATCCCTTCCCTGACACACTATTTCAAGCTACAACCACAGTTTCCAACTCCATCCTAGTTTCTTCCTTGAGTTATTTTCTCCTTGGCACGTATCCACACATTAATGTGATACATTTTACTCATTCTTAAATATATTTTGACTGACATAAAAATGCACAAAATTTATATATCAGGAAGGTATTGTGGTGTTTCTACATCTGCATTTACATTATGTTATGTTGAAATCAGGTGAAACATAGCTCATTTTTCAAACATTCACTGTTACTCTTTCTAGCTTTTTGAAATGTAGGGTACAGAAGGACTCACTGCATTGAGTAGGAGAACAGCAAGCAAAGACCTGCCTGCTGTCAGCATGCTCCTATCAGGTTCCAAGGCCACTGCTGATTGACAGGAGGAGGGGCTTCACTCCTCCCCTCCTGCTGCTGCGCGCCATTTTGTATCTGTCCTCCAACTTACAGTAGAATTAGTACAGCTGGAAGAATAGTCTTCAACTAAGCTCGTCACTGGTGTCAAAAAAGGGGTCAACTGGACAGTCCACTGGAACTTCTCCTTCTTATGTCAGTACTCCTTGATCAACCTGTAGGACCTCTCTTTTCCCACTGCTTCCCCAGCCTCTGATAACCGTTCTATGTTCAACGTTGTGACATTCTTCCTATGGGTAAGAATACCTGGTGCTTGTCTTTCTGTGCTTGGCTTATTTCACTCGATGTAGCATCCTCCAAGATCACAGTCCCTAATGACAGCATTTCATTCTTTCCCATGTACAGCTGAAGAGGATTCCATTGTCTATATGCACTGCATTTTCTTTATCCATTTATTTTACTTTTACATTTATTTATGCTGTTTACTGGTATCTTTTTCTCACTAAAATGTAAGCTCCAGGTGGTCAGGGATGTCTGCCTGTTCAACTGATTGTCCAATAAGGGCCTGGTGTGTAACAAATGCACACTAAGTATTTGTTGAGTGAGTTTCTACTGCATTATATTGCACTATATTTTTCCTGTCAGAGTCTTCGGTGGGCAGCACGTGGCCCTCACAATTGCTGTTTTCCTGGTAGAACGCTGAAAATGTTCTATTACAGGATGAAAGTGATCTGGCAGGAATAAATGAAGTTACCCATCAGTGGACTTAAAATAGGAACATTAATTTGAATCTTTGGGTGGGCACAGGAGAATCATAGAAATCTACAAAAGCAGAGTGGGACAGAGGAGGGAGTCAACAAGACTAAAACCATGAAAGGCAACCAGTGGACGGGAATGGTGGCGCCATGGAAAAGCACACAGGCGTCTCCGGAAGCTGAGGGAAGAATGCCCCAACGACAGCCAGCAAGGAAATGGGGGCCAGGGAACAACCGCAGGCCTGGACCCACCGGTAACCAGAATGGGCTTGGCAGGTGCCTCCCATAACCTCCCGAGAAGAACTCAGCTGGCAGAGGCCTTGATTTGGGGTCTTGTGGGATCCCGAGCATGGAACCCAAGTGAGCCTACCCAGACTTCTGACCTGCAGACCCATTGAATGATAGATGGACATAGTTTTAACCTGCTAAATTGCTGGTGATTTATCTTGGCAGCAGTAGAAAAACTCACATAGAAGCCTTTTAACTGCTGGGTACTGTGTTACTAGTGTGTCTAGTGTGAGTTCAGAACTGCTGTTGGCCCCAGGGCTCGAGGCATACACAGTGCTAGCACAGGGTGTAATAAACGTGTGCGCTGTGTGATGATGAATGATTACAGGCATCCCCACCTTGCAGTGGGGCTGGGACATCTGTTGGTGGTGTGGAGCCCACAGGATGGGAGCCAGAGCCAGCTACATTTGGCTGTGTAGCTTCACCGCCCTGCAGCAGGATGCTGTTAGGAAATTTACTGGTAGCTTAGGACCAAGTGGCAAGTGAAGATCCAATGTCATCAGCAGAAGAAACTGAAAGTTCCTATTCCTCAGTATCTAGAAACCAGACCCTGGCTACATTGGCCAGTGATCGCAAAGCAGGTTTTGGTGTCAGGTCAAACGCAGCTGAGCTACCAATGTGATGCTGTTAAGTGAGGACAGCCACGGTATCAGTCTCTTGAGATTACTGTGTTGGAATTAATTAAACTGTTCAAGCAAAGGATTTAATAGAAGAGTAGGTGCTCAATAAACTATAGTTCTTCTTATTTTGCCTTATGCTGAATACTGTATCTTGATGTTTCCAGGAGAAAGCCTTGGGTGTATGCTTAAGGAAAATGACCCTACAGTAGGTACAAATCTGATTAGCAACAACAACTGTGGCTTCCACGAAGTCCTCTCCCAGCCCAGCTCAGATTCTTCTTCCCACTTACACCACGCAGCACCAGATCCTCCACTGGGGTCACCCAACGACCAGACTTACACGCAGCAACCATCATGTCATTGATATTATTGGAAGCACAATGGTTACAAAACACATGGGAAAATGACAATGATGAATTGATTCATTTAGAAATGATGAAATAGATGGTGTTGCCAAACGTACACACACAGATACACACACACATGTGCGGGCGCACACACACATGAGTATACATTTACACTCACATGCACACACCTCTCACTGGAAAGGTTAAAGATAGTTAAACTATCATGGGAAAGCAGACAAAATATTGCAAGGGGATTTAGAGGCAAGAAATAGAAGAAAACATAATGCACTGTAAATTAAAGTCATTTATAAAGTGCAAACGGTACCCAGATAGAAGGGAAAATGATTAGTCAGCAAAAGTGGGGTACCCTGTTATTTATTTACAGACTATTTCCATGAGATAAGAGAGAATGCGTTTATTAAGGACTTTGCTGGTATACAAATACAAACATATTAATGCCAGGCATCGAGGACATCTAGCTAAATTATGTACCTCAAATGATTTTATTGGACAGTTCTAAACTCTCAATTCCTGCTTCCCTCCCCCACCCCCCAACCCCGTCCGCCTTCTTGGAAAGTCTCCTGTCTCCTGAGTATGGCTCTCTTCGGCCCTGGGCTAGCCCTGCTCAGCTCTTTGGATATAGAGCATGAAAACTTTACTTCCAGTCTGAGTGTGGTCATGCACATTTGTAATCCTAGGACTTTGGGAGGGTGGAGCAGGAGGACCTCAAGCTTACACCCACCCTGCGCAATTTACCAAGATCCTGTCTCAAAACAAACCAAACAAATGAGCGGGGAGCTGGCGACATAGTTCAGTGTGAAGGCCCTGGGTTCAATCCTCAGCACAAAAACAAAGAAACAGAAAAGAAAAGGAAAGTCCAGTTATCCTCAGAGGCTGTCACAGCTCTTTCTCCATTTGTACGACACTGCAGGCCTCCTTGGCACGTCCATGTGGCATGCTAAATTTTCCTTCTAGCTTTGTGCATGTGAGTGTGTCTTTGGTATTTGAGGGTCCCAAGGAACAGTGGGTCGGGTGAACTCCTTGTATATGTGTTATACAGGTATATGTGTTAGTCGGTACAAAGGGCAGCCTTTGGGGGTGTTAACAGAGGCAATGAACAAATCTGAAAGAAAAAAAATAAATGAAAAAGCCAGAGAAGAAGATAAGTGACCTGCTGGAGAGGACAGAGTCATTGGTGGAAGAGAACTGTACGCGCGGATGGTGAGAGGCCAAGGGGAAGGAGCGGGGGACCGGCCTGCTCAGGCTCGACAGTGTGTGGGAGGAGCTGAAGAGGACAGAATCGTATCATGTATGTGAAACAATACAGTACCGGACACCTAGGGAATGCTTAATAAGTGACAAGTCAATTATTGTTATGATTATAATAGAAATATCAATAATTACTTATACCTTTTAATAACTGTCCTGTTACCTAAGTAGCTTACTTGAACTTTAGATACATGTAAAATACTTAGTGCCATGGAAAACATTTTCCTGGGGCTCGTTTTTTGTTGAGTCAGGGTATTGTTGTTTAGATTGGATTGGCCTCAAACTCATGATTCTCCTACCTTAATCTCCTGTGTGCTAAGATCACAGGTAAGCATTACCATGCCCAGCTAAGATCATGCTTTCTAAAACCAGACTACCAGTTCAGACACTGGAATTCAGCAAAGACTTTAGGGACATAGTCTCAACTAATTTCTTATTGGGACACAATACTCCACATCCACAACCTAAGGGTGGAAAAGCTCATTTTAGCTCACAGATGCAGGAAGTCTTAGTCCATACCTGGGTGGGCAGCAATGGTGGTAGGACCTGGCAGGTAGCGACTGCTTGTAGCATCACAAGAGAAAAGAGCAGGATTTGGGGAGAAGCTGGGGCAAGAGTATATCCTTCTGGGTCACACATTTAGTAATCTGTCACACTCTCAGTAACCTATCCTTTCCAACCAGGCCCTATGTATTAAGAGTACACGAAATCCATAGGTAATCCACAACATCTAAATAAATACATGAGGCTCTGTAGGGACACGCCAGGTCCAAACATTAACACACAGTTATACAAAACAAACCCAACTCGAACTGTCATGATGGCTATTGTCACCGGCATAAGGTAGATGGATAGGTAGGTAGGTAGGAGATAGTTGGTAGGTGATAGCAAAAGGATAGAAATGGGTGAATAGATATGATAGATATAGGGCTAGGTAGACCATAGATAAAATAGGCAATAAAGAGGAAGTAGATAGTGACAGGAAGATCATATGAAGATACTGAGATGGCTGGACATATAGAGACAGGTAATAGGTAAAGAGGTAAGAGCTTACACAGGTCATAGGCGGGTACAGAGATAATAATAAATCGTAGCCACAGAGATAATGATAGGCCAACTCCAACTAGCAGCATAGCGAGATACCAGTCAGAGCTGGGTTGACTTCATTTGGGAGGACCCTAACTAACCTGAAGTCTGTTCCTTTTCTGCCGCACCCCCTGCATCCTCATTGTTATTCTCTGAGGAAATATTGTGGTGTGGTCACAGCGAGGTATCTGAGTCTGTCCTCTCGGGAGAGTCCTGCAGTGTAAGTGCAGCACATTTGCCTGACGGAGGTGCCGAGAAGGAGCCCTGGCCCCAGGTAGGCCTGGCTGCCAGGAGGAGGAGAGGTGATGGGGACAGGCCAGGGAGTGCTATAGCCAGTAAAGAGTGGGCCACCCTGCACACCTTGCTGTGACACAGAACCTTTGCAGTGAGAGCTGCTGGGCATCAATTCACGTGTCAGCTCGGCCACAGCAGCCTCCATTAGAAAATGCATTTTTATGATGAAACCTTTCGGGGATGACTGTCAGTCATGACTGAAAAGGGACTGTGGTGCAGGGAACAGCAGGAATTCAAAGGTTGTCAGAGTTGTGATCCAGCTTGGGCTATTGTCTTCTTGTGGGCACCTTGCAAGCTTGCAAAGCCCTACAAATTCTAAGTCCTGGCCTGTAAAATAGGAATACCTCTTGGAGTTTCCTGAGGCCTAAAGTTGATCTGTTAGTAGCAATGGTAAAAGATGACATTCGTGCTTGTTGGCTTAGCACCTTGCCTGCCTGTCTCCATTGGAACTTTGCAGGATCCCCGGGAGGTAGGCAGTGTTTTGCAGATCATGCCGATGTGAGAACTAAGCCCAACGAAGTTAGCGATGTCCAGGCTCATATAACATGAGTAACAGAACTGGAATTGGAACCCAGTGGCTCCTGGGCTATACTTTAGTGTGTTTCCTAAAGCAGCCAAAGAAAATGGAATGAATTCTGAACATGTAAATTGTGACAGCAGACTGTTGGAGTAGGTGGGACTGGGTTTAGGTTAACTTTTTCTATTTTCTTTTCTAAAAAAAAAGTTTTGGTTTCCTGGAATAATTTATTGTGTTAGCTGATGCAGGTGAATTGTTTTAGTAAGTAACTTTAAAATCTCAGTGGCCTAACACATTAGAATTTTACAGCTCACTTATATAATACATTGTGGGGTTCTGGTTGGTGGCCTTCCTGTGGTGATCTAGGGCACGAGATGTGTCTATTTTATAATGTTACAATCCTCTGTGGTCCTGTAGTGCCCATCTGTGTCCTTTAAATTACATTGGAAGACAAAAAAAGGGAGTGAGGAGAGCACATGGAAAAATTTTACAGCCCGGGACAAGGAGTGGACGAGTCCACCTTATGCTCATTTCCTTGGCTAGATCTCAGTCCTATGGCCACTTGTAATTGCAAAAAAGAGAAGAATATAGCCTATCTGTGTACCCAAAGGGAAACGGGTTCTGTTGAGCAAATAAAAGCCAGTGCCCGTTTGTAAAATAACCAGGTTTTCTGGCTTTCAACTCCTCGGGGATCTCGTTGAGTTCATGTCACCTAGCTGGATTATCTGGGAAGTGGGACAAAAAGACACCAGTGTGTGAGAGAGGAAAAGTAGTCCTCACGCTCTTGGAGACATCTGGCAATGCCTTCTGTCATGGGTGCCCTCATCTACCACCCAGATCCACTCTTCAGCACAAGGGCATTCATTCCCCTACCTGCTGGTGAGTCATTGGCTAACAGATCTCAGCTGAGTTACTCTCCAGCAGACATGAAGGCACCCATATCTCCCAAGATAATGACCTCTTCCCAGGGATAGCTTCCAGACACCATCCTGAGGATGTGAATAAAGATGTCATTCTGTTGGCTCACCATGGGACAAGATGGCCAATCCCAGATGTAAAGCTCTTATGGGATCCACTGAGATCTTTGTCGTAATTTCTTGGCAGATTGGCCTAGCTGCTTGGTAGATCAGCCTACTTTTTTTGTACAAACCTACTTCTTTCACTCTCTCCAACATACATGGTCCTAAGGACATTCATCAACCAACTCTCTCTGGGCAAACTGCATCTCTGTATCTGTTCCCCTGGAAACGAACCTGAGACAATCCCCGTCAAGAGCCACATGAAAGAAGTGGAATCCAAGATGGGAGCAGGGGGCTGGATCACTTGCTAACTAGCTGACAATGACAGCATCACCCTGGTTGTAGTGAGGCGTGATGACCCTCAGGATTCTGTAGCAGTGCAATTATTAAATTTCCCAAGTGGTGAATAGGAGTGGGATAATTGTGGAAGTGTAAAGGAAGGAGTAATTATAAGTAGATTCAAATGCAACTGACTCTGGCTGAGACCCAGAGGGAAGCATGTGACCCAGTTCTGGCCAGGGCCTTTGATAATCCATGTAATCCGTGGAAAGAAGGCAATAAATAGCTGAGCGCGTTTAATTTTAATTTAAAAGCTAAGTTGAAAGCCTTATGGCATCTTCGGCTACACAGAAAGATTTCTCACCTTTTGTGCCAAAGCACACAGAAAGCTAAGGACTAGGCCCTATACTTAATTATCAGAGAATCAAGGGCCAGAAGTGGTTAAATCTCAGCACTGGCAAATCTTCTGTACAAGGGTTAAGAGTTAAGGAATGGGACATGAGGTGTGGGAAGTGGAAACATCTGGGCTAATACATTCGAATGCCGTGAACTCCCAGATGCCTCAGAATACTCTGGGTTGAAGGAAGAGACCCACTCTTCCACCAACAGCATGTCTTTGGTACATGTCTTAGCTTGAGACTCTAACAAAACAGTATTTAGTGGATGTCTGGAGATGAAACAATAGAAAATTATTTTTTGGTAATTGTGGATGCTGGAAGGTGGGAATCAGGATTCCAGCAGGGTTGGATTTTGCTGAAGGCTCAGTTTGTGGCTGATAGATCTATGTCCTCACACGGACAAAGAGGGAGGGAGAGAATAATGGGACAAGAAAAAGAGAAAATATCGGGTTTCCTCTTCTTGTACTGATGCCAATACTCTCATATACCGGCCAGTTTTATGTATTTGGGTCACAATTCAGTTCATAGCGCCCCCTTGCTTGGTGACTATAGAGGCTCCTGCTTTGCATAAATATGCACATTAGTCCCCCCGTAAGATTTCTTCTCACATCATTTTTTGCCACCAAATTTGTCTAGGGTCAAGTTACTGAGGAAAGGGAAGTCAGGAAAGGAACTCTGGAGCCTCTCTAAAGGAGAGCCACACATCCCAAAGGAGGTGCTGGACCAATCTAGCATGTCTCCAAGGAGATAAGGAGATTGTGAGGCCCAGATCAGGGACAGTTATGTTAGAAAAGAGAGAACTGATCATTATGGGCACACAAATGACCCTCACAATGAAAATTTAACTGATTGTAAAAAGGCAGAATTTCTACATAATCCTGAGTGAAGGGATCAAAAAGCTTAGGGAGGTTTGAAAGCTATATAAATTCCTCTCGTGTCCCCCCCCCCCCCACACAAATTGTCCAAATTGTGTTCAACAGGTGAGACAAGTAGTACAAGACTGTGTCTGACTAGTACTTAGACTCATAACTGAAGAGATCCCCCCAAAAATACCTTAAGGCTAGAGCAGTATATATGGAGTAATTCACCTAGTTCTTCTGTAAAGGGGTCTATGACCATTTCAGAGTATTTTGAGGAAAAAGAAGTACCCCAAAATGGAGATAGATGCAGGGTTAGAGAAGTTGAACCATTCTAAAGATTCAAAGCATGCCAGTTTCCCTATTACAGTGGGGGTAACTTGTTATCAGATTTAAATAGAGTTGTAATGCAGGTCCAGATCACACTTGGTCCACTGGGTCCACAGTCCTACTTCCTAAATTTATACTGACACGTGAAGGAACCATCACGCTGGTTTCCAGGCTTTGGTGTAAGAATTGGTAAGGTGGCAGGGCAGAGTAGACGCCTCTGAAACTGTCCTCTATCGTATTGCCCAAGACAATAAATCAAAACTGTGAAACCCAGACACATTGTAGGAGTTAGCGACGTCCTTTATATCTAATGGATGCAGGTGTTGTGGTTCTTGTTCTGATCCACAAGTGTAGCTCCCACTAAAGGCAAGCAGATCCTTGGGGACAAAAAAAAATCACTGTGGCAACCTCACCCAGGTAGGGGTCCCACATGGAGCTGTTGTGCCACATGTGGATTCTTTGTGAAAGCAGGTTGACACAGGACCATGTATTTGGTGGATAAGAGTCCTCCACTCCAGCAAGCAAGGAGAATCAGACTCAGTCCATACTCACCTGGAGCAAATAAATAAATAAATAAACAAATAAATAATGTACAACCCCTTTGGAAAGCAGTATGGAGAGCTCTCAAAAGACTAGAAATAAATAT
The DNA here is from genome assembly GCA_004027205.1 of Ctenodactylus gundi. Lineage (NCBI taxonomy): Eukaryota > Metazoa > Chordata > Mammalia > Rodentia > Ctenodactylidae > Ctenodactylus > Ctenodactylus gundi. The sequence goes on along the minus strand of PVKB01000497.1, from coordinate 181,173 downwards.
CCCCTTCGATCCAGTGACACCCCTCCTGGGAATATATCCAAAAGAGGCCAAAACAACACATAGCAGAGACATATGTATACCCATGCTCATAGCAGCACAACTAACAATAGCTAAAATATGGAAGTCACCAAAATACCCATCAACAGACCAGTGGATACACAAACTGTGGTATGTATACACAATGGAATACTATGCATCTATAAAGTCCAGCAGCGTGGAGGCTTTTATACGCAAATGGAAGAAATTTGAGAACATCATGCTTAATGAAGTGAGTCAGAAGCAGGAGGTGAAACATCGAATGGTCTCTCTAATATGAGAGACCCAGATCACAACTCCTTTGGAACTTAAGACGAAAGACAAAGTGAAAGAGGGGGGGTAGGGTGGAGGAGGAGGGAGGGAGGGTAGGGTAGGGGGAAGGACAAAAGGAGAGTGGGAAAGCCCTTGTCACCTTGACAAGATACAAATATGCACAAAATGTCCAACCTCATTGTAAACCTTGAATTTTGCACGTATACATATCAATAAAATGCGGGGAAAAAAACTGAAAAAAATTAAAAAGCTGATATTTACAGTCTTACTCCAGGGTTATGCTGCCTTTCCCACCTACTGTTGTCATTTGGAGGAATATGGATCCTCCAGACATACAGTGGACATCAAATTTGTCTCTTGTATTGATGATACCATGTTGACCATACCAGGTGAACAAGACACAGCCAATGCACTAAAGGTACACACACTAAAGGGTGGAAAATAAGTCCTTCAAAGATTTAGAACCTATGATACAGATGAAAATATTGGGGCTCCAGAACTCTAAAGTATCCTGGTACATCTCATCCAATTGTAACAAAAATTAAAATTTCTTCTTATCATGAAAAAAGTCCATCCTGATTTGTCCCTCTGAGGCCTGGAGGCATCCCCTTCCCTACTAGAAATGCTGCTACCATTTGTTAGATACACTCAAGGATGCTGACTTGAGTGGGGTCAAGCCAGGAAATGGCTCTTCAGCAAGAAGCCCCGCCCTTAGGCAACAAGACCTAGCAGATCCTAAGGTAATGGAGATGTTGGTACTGCTGCCTGTGACTCCATATGGGGTTCATATCAAATTTATAGAACTCCTAAAGTTCTAGAGAAAGGCCAGGACATCTGCAGTAGAGAACTCAACACCATTTAAAAAAAAAATATTTTGGCACACTCCCATCCTTTTACAGAGCTGGAGCTCCTGGATATGACTATCACAGTGAACTGGATTGTCAGAGTCACCAGCCATAAAGCGGAGCAGACCCAGGAGCAACCTGCCGCAAAACTGAACAGGCACACCCAGGGTCGCTCATGCACAAAGGTGCAAGTAAGCCACGTAAGTGTGATCCGCCCCCCCCCCCCCATCATCATCAAAATTGTTGCTGCGGCCCCTCACCGCCCTCTCTCCTGTGACCGCATGGGACGTCCTGACAAGGAGCTGGCAGTGGAGAAGGCTGAACCGGCTCATGGATGTGTGTGCTTAGCAGGTCAGTGCGAGGCAGCAGGGATTATTGCTTCTTTCCGGGTGATCACGTGACATAGAAATGAGGAGCAAAACCTCTTGATATTGGTTAAATACTACACCAAGTACATCCACTCTGACTGGAAAGGGAAGTAGCCTGGATTAAATATGCACACATATATAAACATGTGCACTAACGGATAATGGCAAATGGCCGAGTCGAGGATCTGGAAGTAGAATAATTGGAAGACTGAGTCAAAGAAGTCAAGGGAAGAGGCACGCATGTGTAAATATGTAAATATGAGATGTGAATGCTCATTAGAGAGTGTCTATGGTGGAAGATCCACTTCGTAACCACGCATAGCCTCATCTCTACCACCGGCTCAAAACAATAAATAAGGCAGGGCCAGCCTGGCTCCAACTCCCTACATAGGAATTCAACACCTTCCTCTGTCGTCTGACTCTGGTGCTTTTGCCTTCACGTTGGGGCTGACCCTGGGGGTTTCCCTGACCCACTTCTCACAGTCTTCAGGGAGCCTGGCCCAAGAGCTGTCACCCAGTTCTGCAACATTCAGAAAGTGGGAGTTACACTCGCAGGAGAGACTGGAAAGGCCCTTGCTCTGTGCCGTTTTCTGCCCGCTATTGTGAGTGGTCTCTCTCGTTCTCCCCTTGCGAGCTCAGTCTTCTCGGAAGCTACGTCTGCTGGCCTGGAGGATGCAGCGTTCCTGAAGATCTTGGCTCGGAGGTGGCTTCTTGGCTCCGTCTCCGCGGGCCCAGCATCAGCTGAACAGAATAACAAAAAGCTCTATAAATCCAGCTTGTTGTCTGGGGAGAGGCGGATGGAAATTTTTCAAAGAGGGAAAAAATTGCATGTTATTATTCAGACTCTGTCAAAAAACATTAAGTAAGCTCTGGAGTCCATGGGAATAAAGAAGCGATCAGACACCAGATCAGTGGTTTGGCTCACCCCAGCCCAAATCCTTCTCATTCCAGTTCTGATGGAGAATGTCCGTTATCTTCAAACACGCCGTAAAAAAGCCTGTGCAAGACCCTCTACTTGAGATACCCAGGGGACCAGTGACCTTGTTCTGAAAGGATGCTGCCCAGGCCTTCTACTGAGGATTGAGATTGCCTATCTCCATATTCTGGACAAGAACTCTTCTGTTTATAGGGTCCACGGTAACTTTTGCCGAATCCCTGAAGTTAGAATAATGCTGAATAAACCCAACAACTCCCTGGCACAAGAGTCCCTTTTGGATCGTGTGTCAATAAGTAGCCCTGGCTTTCACACTGACCTAACCTGAGAGACAAAGGGGCTGTGGAAGTCCAGATGCCTTTGCTCTTCCCTCGGCATAACCAGGAACATAGGGTCTGCAGAGCCAGTTTCCCTTCCCAGCACGAAGGTTATCAGGCCCTATGTGGAGCTTGAAGATGCTTTCGGTGTAATCCTGGAGGCAAGTACCCATGTTTTCATTTTATTTACGTTTGAATTTAAAATTTTAACATGAAATGGAAAGTATTGCCTCACGTAACCGAGAAGCTAGGGTGCTGGGCCGTAGCCAAGGCTGGGTCCAGGCACACAGGGCAGTCATGTGAAATTCACCTGTTTTCTTCTCTCAGTGCTGCTAGCTTCATTATCAGATAAGCTCCCAACAAGAAGCAAAGATACCCCTTAGGCATCCCTACTCGGTCCATGGTGCCCATGACTCCTCACTGCCTTCATTCACTTTGCCGCCTGCAGATGCCTGGTTTCTGGCTCCTGAGTACCTGCCATCTTGCTTTTTCCCATGTTAGTGCTCCGAATTGATCTTGACCTCATGCTATAGCCCCAGAGTCTCTCAGATCGAGACAGACATGTCCCTTGGTTTCTGTTTAATTGGGTTCACATGTTTTAAGTTGGATAAATGAGATATTAATGATCATAACTCATCCTTGCAGGAGAAATTCCGCCTTGTTCTTTAAGCATGTTTGCTCAGTGCAGGGTGAAATCCCTGTTCTCATATGACTTTATTTGCAGTGGGAATGGAAGACAGATGTGCAGATTTTGAACATCTGAAGGGATGGCCGGAATCACAAGGGTGCTGCCCTGGCCCTCGCTCTTCTGGGCGTGTGCCCTTTCGTACATGAGGGTGATCATTGTCTGCGGTTGGCAGATCAATGGGTGACATTGTGCAGGGATTGGTATTTGCTTAAGAGAAATCTCCCCGACTGACCCAATTCCTGTAATGCATAAAAAAGTGACAGAAGTAATATTTTTGTTCTTGTTTCACTTTCATTCATCTTATTTGATCAGGGCTGAGCAAAACTGACATCTCATCAAACTCCAAAGTGTGAGGCAGCACCAGGTTCATTGGAGGGTGGCATTTAAAACACAGACATCGCAGGAACAAATGTATTTGCCAATCCCGTCCAGCAATGTAAACCTGACCTTTCTCCTGTAGATTTATTGACACCGGCCTGTTTTGTATCATATTTCATTATTGTGCGTGGAAGGATTGATAGTTCTTCTCCTGGAAAACAACTCAGCTGGGGTTAGAGTAGCCAATATGCCTTTCTTTCACAGAAAGAAAGAGGGAATTAGAAACCAGGTACCGGCAGGATTAACACAATTCCTCAAAGAAAGTTTTTAATTAAAAACACCCGGCACCAGCAGTCTAGGACTGGAAGAAATTTCCATTTGGCGTGTGGGGGGAGCAGAGGAGTTGCATCCAAGGTTACTGTCATTTACTTGTTGTGAGGTACACCGTGGGCTCCGTGCACCTGGGAGTCATCAACTGTGCATCTCCCTCCCATCTCCAAAAAATGCTCATGCCATCCGTGCTGTGACACACTTTGCACAGAAACCTACCGCTTCACCAGCCCACACAGCTGCAGACATCTTCCCTTTGATGTTCGTGTGACAAAATACGGATCTATGAATCTAGAGGCTCTCCTGGGCACTGAGCACATGGCAAGGAACAAGAGAGATTCGTGGTTTCAGGAAGGTTGGGTCTTGTCAGGGAAGATGATCTCTAAGTTAATAAGTAAGTTTTATAAAGATGATGATGATGGAAAGTAGGCCTGCTCCACATTATGCATAAAGGGCAAAGGTAACACTGCCTGTGGAGGGTCCAGGTAGAAGGCGCTTCTTACACCAATTCTTCATGACACTCTTTCCTGAGGTAAGAGGGTAGGACTGACCTGAGGTCTGATGCTTGAGATGAGCTAGAGAAGTGGAAGCTGGACCAGAGACTCTTTCAGGTGGAATATACAACAAGTGCAAAGACCCTGAGGTAGAAGTGGATTGCTCAACCAGGAGAACTAGGAAGTTGGCTTGTTGAAGCATCACAGTTGAGCAGGGGCAAGCCCTGACATGAGCATGAGACGTGACCAGGGATCGGTTGGGTGTGCTCACTTCAGAAGACTGAAAAGACTGCAGTGGAGACACATGCAGGTCATTAAGTGAGGAGGGGCAGAAGGTTATCTAAGGGTGGGGCCCAAGTTGTCGAGGGTAATACAGAAGCGAGTGGTTTGGCTGTTGGAGTAAGATCTGCTGCAATTGACCACGGCTGGATCACAGAGTCAACTGAGATGAGGTCTGTGTCTGCGCAGATCAGTTCTGCCTTTCCTCCTCCACTGCCACCCACAGCAACGGAGTGGGTCCCACCTTTTTCCACCACATCAGGCACCGGGTGATGGTGTTGATGATGTCTGCCACCTTCTCTTGTCTGGACCTAATAATCCCGTTTCTCTCAGTGCTTCCCCATGTGACGAGATTTGTAATCTCCCTCATCCTCATCTTTCCTTCATGACTTGGGGCCAGTTTCTACCCACTGCTCACTCAACGAAGGGGCTAATGAAGACTCGGGTACCTCAGGTGTGGGTTGCTGCCTTGGACCCCTAGGGCCAGCCCTCTTCTGTCTGCTGTGAGCCCGTAAGCATTAGGTAGAGAGTAGTCTGCCCCTGGATGAGGAGCAGAAAGCAAGATCTGAGTCCAAACCAGTATGCCTATATCATCCCCCTGTGGTGATAGGTTCAGGCAGAGTCATGTGATCCAATCTGAATTGATTAAATGCAAAGGGACTCTGGCCCGGAATGCTGGGCTAAGAATCTCATTCTTTGTTACTAATTCAGTTAGAAATATGGAGTCTTGGGAGTTTTCAACAGAAAGAGAGTAAAGGCTTGTCATTTGTACGTTGGATCAAGCAATGTCTAAAGCCTAATTCTTGGTAATTGGCTGGATTGATACGTTTTGGCTTTTCCTGCTTACAGCAGTTGGACCAGGTTTTTCAGACACTTAGTATGGAAAGAATCCTAACTGACCAATCAGGGAATGGGGGTTTGTACCTCCCTCAAATGAGCCGTTGTATCCAGATTAATGAAGCCTTGGGTTGTCACCTTCGTCGGCAGCTGTATTGTCCCGTCAATGTCCATCCTTTGAGATTATAGCCAATGAGAACTCCCACTTTCCTGCTCAGCAATTTCTCTCTCAGTTTCTCTCTGAGGCATCCTCTGAGGGTGTATGTAAGGCCCTTTTATGAATTTCATATTTATTAGGGCTCCCTCTTGTACTTGACGTGTATCCACTTTTGGCTGAGATGCACACTCCGGAGGACTCAATATTATGACCCATTTGGGGGGAAGTAGCAACAAGAACCAATAAAACTTAACAAAGCTAAGCCTAATCATTGCCAAAAACACCCATTTGGTTCACTAATAGGGCAAGAGGGAGCGGGGAGGTGTCGTCTCTGTGTTCTGCCTGCCACAATGTTTCTAATGCTGAGAAAGCTCTCACACAGCACGGCCATTTTGGGGGGCCTCTGAGGGTCATGTTTGCATTGAGGCCTTTGCAGCTTAACTGGCTTAAGTCAGAGAGTTTAGGGGCTGAGGAATACACCAACCTCCATGATGAAGTGGAGCCTGCGAGTGCAGCTCTCATCCCTGCTGACAGAGTGGGGTGCCATGGAAGACCAAGGGGCAAACACGGCTTAGGCGATGACAAAGATGGCAGCAGTCACCGGAGGAAGAACTGGATGCTCCTCAGGAGGCTACTAGTTCTATTGGGGAAACTGAGGCCTAGGAAAGGGCAGAAGCTTCCCATGGGGAGAACACAGCAAATTAGTGTCTGAGAGATGTTGCATTAGAGCCAAGGTCTCTGTCACTTGGACAGTTGCTCTTCGCAGTCTCAGGGACGCGGAGGGGTAAGTAGTCGCTAGCCATAAAGTGTTAGCGATGCACATTCTGTTTCCCGAGGCAGGCGAGCTGTGCCATTCTGGAAGGGGAGAATGGAGAGTCCCTGCATTCACACAGGGGACCCTGAAGAAAAAGTCCTGGAGAGGAGATGAGGAAGGAAGTATCGGATTCAAGAACCAAGAGACCAGCATTGTAATCTTGATGTCGCCATTTGCTGAACTGCTTAGAGCAAATGACATTTGCGAGCTTCATTTTTCGCCATCTTCATAATATGCATAAATAACAGCTAATTATTATGCATTAGGCGTCATTCTGTCACCTTATAACAGGAGATCCTTTAGCCGTGCCATAGTTCTGTGAGGTGCAAGACACAAGAATGCTGAGACACAAGCAAGTTAGGTAATTGGGACAAAGCAACTCAACTTGAGCGCAAACAGACTGGGTCTGGAATCTACTGTTTACTTCTACGGTAAAAGCCACAGGATAATAATACCTGAAATCAACGTGAAGCTGGTATTTGTTCCATTCACCTTGTCATTGCTGGGGCAATACCAGACAATGGTAACAGAAGAGAAGAAAGGCTTGCTTTATTTCTTATCTCACAGGTCTCACTCCACTTATGGTGTCATGGTAGAAATTCTGGTGGAGAACAGCTGCTCTTGGAATTGTCACACCCTCAGTGATCCCCCCACCCTCAGTGATCCTCCACATCGTCAGTGATCTCCAACACCCTAGGGGACCCCCACACCCTCAGTGATCCACCACACCCTCACTGATCTGACCCTCCACCAGGCTCCCTCTCTTAACAGTGCGTAAAGCCCGTAGATAATCCACAACATCCAAATGCATGAGACTAGGGGCGATATTCCAGACACAAGCTGTAGCAGTATGCAATGAAATGTAAGTGGTAGCAGTGAAGCATGTGCTGTTATATACAGGCTACTTAGGAAGAGCCAGTGAGATGACACAAATGACTTAACCGCATCTTTTACTTCTTTATGTTCTAACGCTTTGCTATGTGGCCTTGGCGACCCTGCAGGAACTGCTCCCTACCCTACTCTCCCTACTCTGGCAGAATGCTTCCTTATTTGGGGGGAGTATTTTTCCCCATTTCATTGATATGTATATATGCAATGCATAATGTTTACATTGAACTTGAGTATTTTGTGCACATATACATTATATATTGCTATATATATACATATATATATATATATACATATATATGCAAGCAAGTTAGGTAATTGAGACAAAGCAACTCAACTTGAACACAAACAGTCTGGGTCTGGAATCTACTGTTTACTTCTATGGTAAAGATGTGGTAATATGAATATGTTGATATGTGATATATATACATATATCACATCAGCATTACATACCCTTCCCCTCTCCCCTTTTTGACCCTCCCACCTTTCCCCTTTCTCCTAATGCTCACTGTCCCCTCTCCACGTAGTTCTATGAAATGACTATATTCAGGGTTTCTTATATTGGAGAAACCACCTGCGTCTGACTCACTTCACTGAGCATGATGGTCTCAAGTTGCCTCCATTTACCTACAAAAGCCTCAAAACTGTCTTTACAGATGAGTGGTAGACTTCATTGTGTACATACACTACAATTTTTGTATCCATTGGTCCGTTGATGAGTATTTTGGTGTCTTCTACATTTTAGCTATTGCTAGATGTGATGCTATGAACATGAGCACACATATACCTATTTTATTTGATGTTTTAACTCTTTTGAAAAGATTTCCAGAAGAGGTATCACTGGCTCAAAGGGAACATTTATTTTCAGCCTCTTGAAGAATTTCCACACTGCCCTCCATAGTGGTTGTACCAGTTTACAATTCTACCAGCACCATAAGAGTTCCTTTTCCCCACTGCCTTGCCAGCATTGATTGCTGTTTGAGTTCTTGATACCCCACTCTCATTAAGGCAGATGGTATCTTAGTAATGTTTTGATTTGCATTTCTCTAATGGCTCAGGATATTGAACATCTTTTCATGTATTTATTGGCCATTTGAAAATCTTCATCTAAGAATTGCCTACTTATTTCAGTTGCCCATTTCAATCAGTTCTTTGAATTTGAGGGATCTGGGTTTTTTCCCAGCTCCTTGCATATTCTAGTTATTAGCCTTCTATCTGAGAGATAGGTGGTAAAGATTATTTCCCATTCTGTTGGTTTTCTTTTCACTCTGTTTATGATTTCCTTTGCTGCGTCCTGAACACAATACAACCAACCCAGAGACCAAGCCCTCAAGCCCATCCTTCCTCAGGCTATCACTCTCTAGGTCGCTGTCTTCCTGCTCTAGTCATGCCATGTCTAAGGATCAGGCACCAAGGGCAGTCCCACACCTCAGAGCCTGCTGACATTATCCAACCATGTTCACTTTAAATCTTGTAAACCCGCCTTCTCTCCCTTTTGGTGGAAAGTACAATCAAGGCTCTTGCCCACAATTTGCCATCTCCTGGCTGATCTGACCACCTCCCTATGTGGTCCCTTGTCATGACATGCGCCTCTTCATTGTAACTGTAAGAAATTAGTTTTCAATGCAGTCATTTTCTGATCTGCCCTTGTCATACCTCAAATTTTCAATTATTACTATTACACTATATTTTTAAAAGAACAATGGAAGCTCTTTGCATAATTAGTGCTGAACACATGTAAGTTATTATCCATCTCCCTGTGAGGTGGGAAGTTGTATGTATGGGTCCTTACCAACAGTGAGCCTGACATGATATCCATGTGATGTAACTTACTATCACTATTGTTACTACAAACCTGAGGAGTTACAGCACCTACTTTTCAGCTAAGAAAACTGAGGCTCGAAATCTTCAGACAGTTTGGTTGAGTCACTCAACTAGCACATGCTACCTTTCTGAGCTTGAATTTCAGTTTGTCGGATCTCAAAGCTTCTCTCTATGCTCCACCAAAAAGGGACTGGAAGAAGACAGTATAAGCCCCATTATGAACGAGTGGGGAGGCAAGCACATTTTAAATCAAAGCCTTCCACTCCCTTTCCTGCTAGGTCACCTCCCCTTTCTGCCATGTCTTAAGGAGATTTCCTCTATTAACATTTATTTTGCCTCATCCAGCTCTGCTTCTTCATGTATTAATTTATTCTCCAGCTCATTTTCAAGACAGAAGGGACAGCCTGGCTTTTAAATAACACATGCTTTAATTTTACCACAGCCTGTGTCAATATTTCTACTTGTTCCATACTGGCAAATTATTCTCTGTTGCCATTCCTATGTCCTTTGCTGCAATTCCCATGGCAAAGAAATCTTTTCAGGCTCATCTGGAGCTCCTAGGCCAGGGGCTGACTATTAAAGAAGGCACATTCCATTTGCTCACAACGCAGAACTGCATCAAGATAGGTCATTCCTTCAGTGCAAAAAGACCTGCACGGTGAAAACTCTGGAAAGGAGAAGGCAGGTGCTTCCACCAGCAGAGGTGAGACGAAAAAATGTGAGGAGGTAAGGGCGTGAAGGTATCAGGTCCCCATCAAGGGAGAAAGGGCTGGCATGTGGAGTTGCATAATTTCTGCTTGCACAATAGAAGCGTAATATTTAGCACAAAGAAGGTAATGATGATGGATGATAATCAGTGTTTTTGCCCACCACGTGTCCTCTGTGTGGTCTCAGCAGCCATCTCCTTCTCTTGGGGAAGTGTTGTCATTGCTGTGCTTTACATTGCATTAAGATCGACACCATCCCTTTCCTAGTGCCAGAACTAACTGAATTGGTACATTGCGATTTCTTTGGAGTGGGCACAAGACCAGTTCAAGTCAATGAGAATTAACCCTAGGCCCTGGGATTGTAAATAAAATCTTTGGGAAGGCTCAGCTGCTGGGAAGATGTCATGGCATTGCTGGTGGCCATATTGGTACCACATGAGCATAGCTTGCCTGAGAACAAAGCCAATGAAATGTGAAAGCAGAGAGGAGATGGACGACTATCTTTCTGTTGGCCTAGTTTAAACACCCAGATCTGACTGAGCCTCAAATTAGATCCTCTGCTCGACTCTCTCTTGGGTGAACCAGTGCTGTCTCTTTTCTTTGTAAGCCAGCTTGAATTGGGTCCTGTCCCTTGCAGCCAAAATAGGCCATGTTAAGCCACTGCCAATCTCCCCCTGAGCTGTTTAAGACAGACCCTACATTTGCTCCTGCCACAATAGCTCTAGTTCTCCTTTGTTGACTAGCCCAGTCTTATCTTTTGAAGCTACCTTTGCTGGGAATCTTCTCCTCCACTTCCATTTCAATTGGGCAACCCTAGTTAGTCTCTAGATCTCTGCTCAGAGAACATGACCCCCAGGACAAGGCAGGCCCTCCTGTTACATGTTCAATATACCCTTGAACTTCCCTTCAAAAATTTCAGCAGTCCGTAATAATGTACCTATTTTGATAATTTTCCCTATTTCTACTTTCCCCACTAGATGAACAGCCCCATGACAACAAAGGTTTTCTTTGCTTAGTAGAACCTCAACCCTAGCATAGTGACTGACATATAATGAGTATTTAATAAATCTTTATGGAAAAACTATGTATATGAAATGATAACTTTATCTCTTTGGGCATTGCACAGTCATAAGGGATATTGGGTAACACTGAGTGAGGTCAGAAAAGAAAAACCCCTGTGTGACTCACCATTTAAGGCCCAACAGAAAGAAGTGAGACGTAGGGGTCTGTCAATTACTTTTATGTTGCTGGAACACAGTGTCTGATACCCACAACGTAAGGGAAGAATTACTTATTTTAGCTCACAGTTTTAGGATGTCTCACTCCATTCATGGTCAGCTAGCAGTGGTGGAAGGGCTTGGCTGAAGCCCGGCTGGAGAGAGGCTGAGGTCTAGCTGCTCATGACACGGCAAGACAGGAAGCTGAGAGGGAAAGGAGAGGTGGGACTGATGTGTACTGTTCCAGGTCATGCCCCAGTGGTCTGCCCCTTCTGACCAGGTTCTACCCCTTAACAGCACATGAAATCAATTAACCCCTATGATTGAGTCACCTTCCGAGCATGAGGATTTTGGGGGCATTCCAGATCCAAAGCATACCGGGATCCAGCATCCACAGTGTGATCTTTTGGATGGGAGGAGGCCATCCTGTTTCTGTTTCTCTACAAGGTAGGTCTCTAGGTAATAGGGAGATTAGCAAGAAGGTGGGTGGTGATTTGGTATGAGCAGTGACTTAGTCCACGTTGCGATGCTACAACAGGATACCACAGACTAAGTTATTTCTTACAGTTCTGAAGGCTGGGACGTCTGTAGTCAGCACGTAAGGACTTTCTTTACTGTCTCATCTCATCATAAAAAGTAAGAGACAGGGTGAGAGAAGCCAAGAGATAAAACTCTCAAACATAAACTGCTTTTCATATGCAGCGCCATTATGCATTGTCTAGTGGGACCTCTGTGGTTCTCCACCAGGCCCTGTTCTAGTGAGGGTTCTGCAGAGACTCGAACCTGTGATAAGTCTCTGCCTGGGCTCCCCGGCTGCCATGATGTACTTTGAGGTCTAGGTGGAAGCTGCCACAACGCCACAGCTGTTGCCTTTTTTGTATGTGCAGAACTAATATCACATGGATACTGCCAGGTTATAGCTGGTGTCTTCCAGATCAGCAGGTCAAAAAATATTTGGTCCGCTTGAGCCACCGCTAGGGAGGCCAAGGGGCACTATCCTGGAATTGGAGGAGCAAAGTCCCAGAGCATCCCTGGACAGAAAATGCTGAGATTCCTAAGGTGCGTATGTAAATCCCATGCCCTTGAGGTCCTAGCTTGCCCTAAAGATGTTTGAAATGCCTTCCAAGCCTTTTTAACCATTGTCTTAATAAATAGAATCTGAATTTCTTCTATTCCTATTTGCTACATACTTAGTTTTCTTTCCAAAACATGCTTTCTTATTCTTTATATGGCCAGCTGAGTCTTCCAAAACTTTCTGCTTCTCTTTAATTAGAAATTCCATCTTGAAACAATCTCTGTATCTTTCTACTCCACTGTTCATAGCCAAGCGAAGCCATGTGGCACTTTCAGCGCTTCATGATTCTTAATTCCATAGACTAGCACAAGGAGCGTGAGAGAAACCCAGTTTCCTGCCTTCCTCGTCTCCATAGCGTGATGCAAATTGGTAAAGCTTTGCTGAGCCGGGCCCTGTGATGAGTCCCCACCTAAGACCTTGTCTAAAGTACAGGTCGGGCTCCATTCTCTCATAGTCCTCGAGCACATGGCTCTTGGACAGTGCTGGGACTATGCCTTCAGGGCCTCTAACTGGTCTCTCCTTGGCCAACAAGCCACAGAGTGCCAATATTCACTGTACAGGTAACATTGCTAAGAAACGAGATTTTTGCTGAGAGACATTGCTGCCAATAAAGATGAGCCTGCTGGCAAAGCAGATATTATCTCAGCCTCCACCAGGCCCTTGCTTCTTCTACACAGATCACGGCAATGAGATAAATCACTTTTTCTCCAGTAGAAGAATGAATGAAATCAATACAATCAGTAAATAGCATGATTTCTAGAAAAAGAGAAAATTCCAATACTAAATACATTTATATGGCCATGAAGCCAGTCTGGTCTGAGTCTGTGCAACCTAACCTGCAGCCCTCAGAAGGGCACTTCCAATTCGAGCATTTGCCATTGCTCCTCAGGCCTGAAAACACACTCCTTGCTCTGTACGAGGTGTAGATTCAAGGGAAAGCAAATAAGAATAATGCTAACAAAAGAGAAGTTTTTTTTCTTTAATCTAGAAAAATGTTATTCAGGGATCTAGGTCTCTTTCTATCAGAATTTGAGTTTCCTGTTCATCTTCCCTTGGTCTGTAGAAAATTGCAATAGCCTTAAAAACCATAATGACCTTGATATAGGCAAGGCGGCATTTCTATCCTGGTTGCACTCTCCCCTTCATTCCTATTTTATATCACCGCTGGAGTAGAAAGACTCCCCATCTTAAGCTCACTATAGTCCCTATAGGATTAAATTTGGCAGAGGAAGGATAGTTGGAAGAACAGAGATTATAATAACATCAACACTATCAAATATTTATTGAATGTTAATTATGGATTGGCCCCATGTTAAGCATTTTCCATCCCAAGTTAAGCATTTTACATCATTTGTTTCATTTAATTCTTGCAATAATTTGATACTATTGAGATATCTAATTTACAGAGGAGTAAACATAGGCTTGAGTAGGTATAAAAGAGGAGGAAGGGCCTTTTAAGAGGGTGGACAGAAAAGTTTTATCTAAAGAAACTATATTTGAGCTATGAAATGAACCAGAATTTGGGCACACGAATACTGGGTAAACATGAGAGAGGGAAGGGTGGTCCAGGCAGAAGGCAGAGCACAGATAAGGGTCAGGAGTCACAGCTGGCTTAGCATGTTTAACACGTGCCATAAGCCCAGTGATCCTCCTGGGGGTGGGCCGGGAAAAGTAATGGCGCATAGCCACAGAGGAAGGCAAGGTGACATTGGGAGCTCTCGAGGACTACAGCGAGAAGTGTGCGGTTTGTTTTACTGTAATGTGGTGGCTCTATGAATGAAACAGTGGGCCCACAGTGGGTCTCTTGTGAAATATGAAACGTTAAACTGATATGACATGCCATCTTAATCATTTATTCATTCACCATCCTTATCCATGTTTGTCCATATCCAGGGAACTTTATCCAAGGAGTTCAGAATCAAAACACTTCTAGCTATTTCCTGGATTCCAGAGAGACTGTTCTGGAACAACCCTGACCTCCAAAGATTTGTGTGTTAAGAATTAACCAGGACAAGAACGGGGGTACATGCTTGTAATCCCAGCAATCATGGAGGTTTATGCAGGGGGATCACAAATTAATGCCCAGCCAGGGCAATTTAGCAAGACTCTGTCTCAAAGTTTAAAAAAAAATAAACAAATAAAATGTATTGAGAATGTAGCTCAGCGTAAAGGCCCTGGGTTCAACCCCGCTTTACTCAAGAATAAAAAGTTGATCAGGTGGGAGACGCCCAGAATAAGGCAATCTCTGTGAATCTTTCTTTCTTATTCCTTTCCTTCCTAATCTGACATTAGAAGAATGGTTGCCTTGTATGGAGAAATGTCTGCTGGGCCATGGTAAGATGGAGGTGGACTTGGAGTCATTCCAGGGAGAAGGGCTCATTTCCAATCACCAAAAGATTTCCTCTTGGAAGTCAGCGTAGGCCGCAAAGAAATCACACCAAAATATTCTTCCCTTGTACAACAGAAAAAATGTAGAATATGGAATTTCTAAACTTGCTAAGCAGACACCTGAGGATTTGCATAGCCCACATTGGGCCTGGATACACTGTACAAATATATGCAAGGAACACAACGATAAAACCCATAGAGGTATGTAGCACTTTGCTGCCGATGTGTCTAAGACATGCCCAAGCTATCACAGAGTGGAATTGCTAAACAGTCACTGGAGACTGGAATCTCTTAAAAAAAAAAAAAAGGAGTATGCTAGCAGTATTATTGGTCTAAGACTGTCATGTTGCCAATTTAATGAATTTAGTAGTTTCTCACTGTTGCTTTAAATATTTTTTTTTTCCAGTACTAAGGATTAAATCCAGGGTCTTTACCCTAAGTTACATCCCCAGCTCTTTTTCTGATTTTATTTTGAAACAGGATCTTACTAAATTGCTTAATTAATATCGCTTATAATGAAAGTGAAGCACTTTTTCAAGAAGTAAGAAGGATGTATGTATGTTTGTAAATAATGTCTCTAGGCACTGATCACAGCAGCACAAAGCAGATCATTTTTTATTTGTCCTTGCAGTTTGCTTTTGACATAACATTTCTTTCTAGAGATATATATGTAGAGGTAAGATACATTATCAAATTAAAACTACTTTTATCCAAGTATCTGAAATGATGTGTGTGTGTGTGTGTGTGTGTGTGTGTGTGTGTGTGTGTGTGTGTGTGTGTGTGAATTCAACTAACAACCAAGTATGAGGTTGCACACTTATTCAAAGTAGTTAGTGTTAGAGCCTCCAACAGAAATCTCTCAGAGCTCAGTGGGGCAGCACCATAAATGTTTGTTTCTCATGCATACTGCATCCTGTGTGGTTTGGATGGCTGTCCTGTCCTGTGCATTGCCTTTATGGGTCATGACGTAGGAATCTATCCTATTGTTATGCAATTAGAATAAGCAGCAGCTTCCCAGTTTATGATAGCATGGGAAGAGATAACTGAAAGTTTCATGGGGGTGATCTTTTTATTTTTTTGAGACAGGGTCTTGCTCTGTCATGGGGCGATCTTAAGGATTTAATTTAGAAATAATTTTCATCATTTTTACTCATGTTCTGTTGGCCTAAATTCTAATACATGACTATCTCTAGCTACAAGGGAATCTGGGAAACATAGAACACATGGATATATGTGAGCACTCACGGCCTCTGCATACCTCCCACCCCAGAGCTCATGCCTGAGCTTATTTATGACAGTGTAAATGAATATCTAAGATAAGGTTCCATCCACTGAGGAAGTCACAGTCCAATGGCAGGGTGGAGCCTTACAGATTTATGCTATACCACTGTCTTAGTTACTTCCTCATTGCCTGACATGCACAAATTATGAGAGGAAAGGTTTATTGTAGCTCATAGTTTCAGAAGGTCTTAGTCAATTCATGGGTGGCTGCCAGTGGTGGAAGCACACAGTGTAGGCAGAGGTGGAGGCAGCTCCTCACAACAAAGCAACCAGGAAGCCAAGTCACACAGGAAGTGAGGAACTAGCTTATACTCTTCTAGGATGACCCATATGCTCCTGGCTGCCTGCTACCTCAGTTGTCTGCCCTTTCCAGGCCAAGCCTTGGCGTTCCACCCATTCTGGGTTAAGCCCCAGGCACCCACCTCTTCCCTCCAGGCTCCACCTCCCAACAGCACACGGCTTCCTAGCAATCTCACCACATCCAAACACGTGAGGCTTTTGGGAGACACTCCAGATCTAAACCACAATATTCTGCTCCTTACCCCTGAAAAACATCTCCTTAAGCAAAACACATTTAGTCCTTCTCTAAAAGTTGCCAAAGTCTTAACAGTTCTAGTGCTGCTAAGAAAGTCCAGGCCCCAAAGTCTCCTCTGAGATGCGAGGCAAACTCTCGGCTATGAGCCCTAGTGAAAATCAAAGAAAGGTTAACGGAAGTATTTAACATATAATGGCACAAGGTAAGCATTCTAATTCCAAAATGGAGAAATAGGAAGATAGAAAACAGTCAGACAAAAACAAGTTCTATACTCAACAATGCAAGGGTTGAATCTGTAACTCCACGTCCAGCTCCTGGGGTCAACCGCGGCAGTGCCAGAGTGACGTGAGCTCCAGAGGGCTTGGTTCCTCCCCACTACAGCGTTGCCTCCAGCTGCAATCTTCATCTTTTCTACTTTAGCCACCCTCATCCACAGCCTGTAGCCTTCTTCAGGATGATCCATGCTTCTGGATCCTCCAAATTTTTGATATCTCCATTGTACCTTAGGCTTCTCCTTCACAATGTCACACACTGCCCTTCCAGAGTCACCCTGCCTGGCCTCAAGGACTTCCTCTGAAATCTGGTGGAAGTCTCCCTGAACTCACAACTCTTGCACTTTGCAAGTCTATAAAATCAGGACTGTGTGAACATCACGAAGGTCTGCCGCTAGCTTGAGCAGTAGCCTGGCCCCTTTGGCAATCGTGCTGAGGCCTCTAAGTTTTTAGATGGCTGATTTCTTTGGGATTGACTTTCTTATATTGCCCTGATGAATGCCTGGGGGAATCTCTTTTCAAAGCAAAGTCAGTCCTTTACCTTTCCACAGTTTAACTGATAAAGGGTGAGGTCTTGCTGATTCCTGAGACACCCTCAAGGCTTCTTTTTTAATAGTCTTCATTGCAAGTACTTGGCTTCTTTTTAGTGCTAATCTCCTTAACACCCGTACCTGCTTTTTCTCCAGTTTTCAGTGCACAGATAGCTAAAAGCTCCAAATAGTAGCCATGTAACAGCCGGAACACTGGGCTGCCTTGAGATTTCCTCTACCAGATTAACTAGTCCCATCACCTTAACCTCAGTCTCATTCAAAGCCTCTGGACAAGGGCAAAATGTCAACCTGCTTTTTGCCAGAGAACGCCTGTCTTAATTACTTTTTCATCACTGTGACAGAATACCTAGCATATACCAATTAGGGGAGGAAAAGTGTATTTTATCTCACAGTTTCAGAAGGTCACAGTCCATCCATGGGCTGCCAGCAACAGTGGAAGCACATGGCAGAGGCAGAAGTGGAGGCAGCTCCTGATGGCATTGCAAACAGGAAGCCAAGTCCCCAAAGAAAGGGAGGAAGTAGCATATACCCTTCCAGGTACTGTCCCAGTGATCCACCCTTTCTGGGTCCAGTCTCAGTATTCTGCCCCTTCCGGGTTTAAGCTCCCAATCCACCACACCCCTGTAATCTATAATCTCCCACACGCTTGTCTGCCACCACATACCTAAAATCCACCACATGCCCACAATCCACCCCTCCAGACTAGGTCCCCATCTCCTAACAGCACATGGCTCCACACACAATCTGTAGCACCAAATACATGAAGCTTCTGGGGATCACTCCAAATCCAAACTACAATAATAGCACATACAGTTTCTGACCAGTTACCAACAAAGTATTCCTTCCCCTCTGAAACTTCTTGAACCTGGACTTTTTAATCCACATTTCTATCAGCATTCTGGTCTTTGAACTCAGACCAGAATTTCCAACCAAGATTAGCTCAGAGCATTTTAAGCATTCTGTAGCCAGCATCTTCAAACCTTCCCAGACTCCTCCCACAAACCAGTTCCATACGCTTCCAAATCACATGATCGGGTAAAGTCAAAGCAATGACCTCACTTCTGTTACCCATTTCTGTCTTAGTTACTTTTCCATTGCAATAAGATACCCAACATACACAAATCAGGGGAGGAAAAATTTTATTTTAATTTACAATTTCCAAAAGTTATAGTCAATTCATGAGTGGCTAGCAATGGTGGAAGCCCTGGCAGAGGCAGAGGTGGAGGAAGCCCCTCATGGTATGACATAAAGAAAGTCGTGCCATGCTGGAAGTGAAGAACTAGCATATACCCTTCCAGGTCCTGCCCCAGCTATCCACCTCTTCAGAGGCAAGCCTCAGTGTTCCACCCCTGCTGGGTTAAGCCCCAGGCATCCCCCTACCAGCCAGGCCCTACCTCCCACCAGCACATGGTCCCGTCAGTACCCACCACATCATTTAGATGTGTTTAACATGAGGCTTTTGGGAGACACTTCAGATCCAACCACAGCAGAACAGTGCTCATGAAAAAATAAGAATTATTGCCAAGTGCTACAGTGTCTTCAGATTCAGATGGCAGTACAGGTAGAGCAAAGAGAAGAAACACAGGTCTCAAAGCACGAAATGCACCTTGGTAATGGTGACCTGATGCTTTGGCTGGAGACAAGGATATAAG
This sequence comes from Ctenodactylus gundi, assembly GCA_004027205.1. Classification (NCBI taxonomy): domain Eukaryota; kingdom Metazoa; phylum Chordata; class Mammalia; order Rodentia; family Ctenodactylidae; genus Ctenodactylus; species Ctenodactylus gundi. The sequence goes on along the minus strand of PVKB01000497.1, from coordinate 162,093 downwards.
AAGCAGGCAAGCGGCAGGAAATAAATTTGAAATGTAACTTGGAGCAAGGTCAAGGAAAGGCTAAGGAGTTTCAGAAGTCATTGATTGCATTTGGAAAAGGAAAAAATACTAAACGACAAAGCAGTTAAAGTAGTCAATTACTAAATTAACTAACTTAATCAGTTCAATCAAAGTAGTGGAATTATGTTATCAGTTTGTGCCTTTATTCCCTTATCTGTAAGATGGGGATATTAATCTTTACTCTGCCATTATTGTGAGGGTAAATACCAATCCTAAAAAGACCTGAAATCATACCTGATAGAGTCGATGGATCACGATCATATAAGCTGAGGAATGTAATAACACCTCCAACAGTCATAAGTCAAAAGTTGATCTTGAGCTGGTCATTAGTGGGGTTTCCAAAATGAGTTGGAAAGATGTGCAAAATATACACAGTATGGATATAAATAATTTTCTGGAAAGGCCAATATTTCATGAAGATAGATCATATTTTCCATGGATTCTACCACTTTAATAGAATGGACAGCACGAAATATTCCAGACTAAATGACGATCTGCCCAGAGGATCCTGGGCAAAATGACATGGCGGTTAGGGGAGAGAATCCTGGTCTCACATTTTCTGGGAGTGAATTCTGATTCTGCTACTTATGAGCTACGTGCCCTTACACAGCTCATTCCAAACCTCATCAACTCTCAGTTTCTAAATCTTTAAAAAGAGGGTAAGACTTCATGGGGTTCTTAGACTCAGTGCAGTAACATGTATGTGGCATTTAGCATGATATTTAGTATTCACTAAAATTTCAATAAAAGTTGTTTAGTATTTATTATTGATTAGAAGGCATAAGGCACAAATAACTAAATTCTACAGTCAAGTCAAGGATTACCACAAATTCAAATGCCTGGGTATTTGAAGACAATATAATCTGTGGATTCATTTCCACTCCAGTTCAGTTGTTCAGGTATCATTTCAGAGAGAGGATCCCATGTGACCAGCTGTCTGCTTTCCCCACAGGAGAAACTTTGTCATCTTGCTGACTTAGGGAGTAATTTAACTCTTACTTTAATCCAGGTCATCTTATAATTGGGTTTTGTTCCTAATTAAGTTCCAGTATGAATTTATTTTTTCTATTTTTACCCAACAAACTTTTGCTTCCTATGCCCTTAGAGAGAATAGGGCTGGTTCTGCTCATTGGGAAAGGGCTCTGTGGTGCATTCGAGAAAGGGGTATGGGTGCTTCCTTTGCATCTCCAGAGCATCCCCTTGGACCCTGAGCAGGCTGGCTTCTGCACACAGGTGCTGTCTATGGTTTTCTCTTGACCTTGTATCACCCCCAGAACACTCTTGCTCAGGTTAGTGTTTCTTCAGATCTCATCTCAGGTAGAAATTGCAATCTATGTCTTCATCTACTTGGTCAAGACCCAAGAGACTAGGCAGGTTAAGGACTCAACACTGTGCTTGCTAAGTCCCTCTGAATTTTGCAGAATGGTCTCTTCACTCAAAACTCCTTCTGTCCTTCAGTCAAAAAGTTCCACAAGCCTTATTTCAAGTAGTGAAACTAGCTATGTGCCATTCTATTAAAAACTTCTGAATCTCGCTTGGACTTGGTGGTCCTTGTCTCAACAGTGTCCTCATGGTATAAAGGACTACATTGAGAAAGATAAAAGAGTGGGGGTGGGTATGCATAAACTAAAGTTGATCTACCTAATTTAATTCTACAAGCATGTGCTGATGCTTGTCGTATGATAGTCCTTTTTATGGGAATTGGGGATGAGTAAAGCCCTCCAATGACCTTGAAAAACATATGTCCAGTGGGGGAGAGAAAAGATGAGGATGTAGTAGGACAAGTGCTATGAGCAGAGTGGGAGGAACAGCTGACGGAGGCTCCTAGGGGAGAGCATGATGTTGGAACTGGGTTTCTAAGATTGAAGGGGAATTCTCCAGGTGGAAAGAGGAATGAGAAGGTGGATAAAAAGGAAGACACTTGTTCTAGGATCTTGCTACTCAATGGGTGGTCCACAGTCAGCAGCCGGAGCACCATCTGGGGGCTTGTTGGACATGCAGAGTCAGACCCCATCCCAGGTCTGCTGAATCATGATGTCTACATGATTCACAGGTACATTGAGATCCAAGAGCACAGGTGTAGGAGTGAACGGAGCAGAGAGAGAAAAGGTAGAATGCAGGCCTGCTTAGGTTATCATAAGCAGCTTACATCAACCAGGGAACTGACCAAGGGCAGCGGCAGACAAGGCTGGACAGAGATCTTACACACAACACATTCTCAAGAAGACAAGACCCTCCTTAACCTAAAGTCTTCCCATTAAAGCCCCCACACCTTTCCAGTAGTGCCAGAGACTCCACCCATGATCAAGTGTGGGGAGCTGGCGGTTTAACTCTGTCGTCTGCCTCAACTGTGGCCAGAAATGACCTCTGCTTCCATTTCCTCCTCCAGCCTGAGTCCACTAGGGCCAACTCAGCTGTTCACCTCTGTGTACAGCACAGGGCTCCTCTTATGAAAGTTTATACAGACCAATCAATCCGGCCGATTCCAATTAGTCCTAATTGTCCTGTTGGGATTCCATGCCAATAACCAAGATGTGGTGAGTGGCTGGCACAACTTCATCACAGCACTCAGAACTCCCATGGATGCTAGAGGCTGGTTGGCCCTAATCTGAACTCTGTACTCTGCTGTCTCTCTGCACAATGTGTGCGTGCGTGTTTGTGTGTGTTGTGTGTGTGTGTGTGTGTGTGTGTGTGTGTGTGTGTGTGTGTGGTCTTGTATTTGTGTGCACGCTCATCTGTATAGTACAGAGATGCTCCTCAGACCACCCCAAGACCTTCCTTCTTCTATAGCTTCTCTTGATGGAGTAAGGGACTGGTATACAGTTTGGCAATTCACACATTGGTGAAGATCTGGGACCTTTTTTCAAAAGAATCTACAAACATTCACCTGATCCCAAATCTCCTTCCACTCCCCCTAGCACAGTCCTCGGGTTGCCTTCATTCTCCCTCACTCACTTGGTGCTTATGTCTTCAAATGGTCTTTGCATATGCTGTTCCTTCTGCCTGCGGTGCCCTTCCATTTCTGCCGTCAGCCTGATGAGCTGCCAGCTCACACCATGCCTTCTCCCGGAAGCCCCCTAGGCCTTCATGAATGATCTCCCATGCTTTCCTATTCAGATCTGTAGTGATAATCCAGTCTCTGTCCGAACACATCGCATACTCAACTGATGCTGAAGCTGTGGGTTCTTTATCTTGCATGGTTTTTTTTTTTTTTTTGTGAACAATTCTGATCAATGAATGAGTGTTTTTGTTAAATATACATCATGATTTAAAGAGCATGAGGAATTCTGTAGTCCCAACTCTTTCTTCAACAGCCTCTAACGAACCATGAGTATAAACTAGCCTAAATGTGAATTGAAATATTAGTAATAGAATAAAACTTGGAGAACTTGAAAATTATTTTGCGAAGTTTGGCCCAACAGACAGGAATGAGTAATGTGTCTCTCGACAATTTTGAGCTCCAGAAAGTGGCCCCCAAAGCCTAGCCAATTTAAGGCACGTCTGCATCCCATTCCCAGCTAAACAAGATCCTTGTCCGTATAAACCAATGAGACAAATACGTCAGAAACTGCAATAATCCGGTAGGGCAGGCTCCAACACCAGTCGTAAGCTCCCATAATAATGGTGTGGTAATCGCCGAATCAGAATATTTAGAGACAAAACAATGGGGATTTTCTTTATGTCTCTGGACTCTGGGAGTTCAAGATGGCAGGAAGAGAAGAGAGTAAGACGAGTATAGGATCCGGAAGAGCTGGGTTCACTCCAGGCTTCCACTGATTTATCTCAGGACCTTGAGAAGTTTCTTGGCTTTGCTAAAGGTCGATGTCTTCATCTATGTGCCTGAAATATTTAGGGCTGCTTCTCTTTCCAGGTGAGGTGATTGAGCAGGGCTTTGCAGATGTAGTGCTTAGCACTATGCTAGGCACATTTAACATGCTCATTCGATGGTGGCTGTTCCCAAAATGTTGGAAAATTAGTATGTATTAATTAAAAATATATATGAATACAAAATAAGTAGTGGTAGTCCACAACAGAAAAAGGTGTCTATCAGGCTCCAGAAACATGTGGCTTTGGTGGTGAGGGTTGCTGCTGAGGAGGAAAGGGCCCAAGTCTCTCTCTAGTAGACAACTCACCTCTCTCATAGTGCTCTCTACTGCGTCTTCATAGACATTCCAAGGAGCGTGGGCCCCAGCATTAGGCCAGATGACCTAGTTCTAAGTCCTGGCTGAGCCATGAAAATGTGACCACAATTGGAGATCCCTCTGTACCCCAGTTTCCCTCTCTGTAAGATGGTGCATTTATGGTGATATCACAAGGACTGAATAACATGATCAGGCAATAATACATGCGGTTTCAGGCTAAAACTATAGGATACAAAGTGGTGTTACAGCAATGCCATTTGGTGAGGACTCATTTCTGATTAAGATTTTTGTTGGACCCCACCTCGGAGAAAAGTGGAAGGCTCTTGTGTTTTTTCTACTTATCACTTCCAGCAGACACACAGCTCACTGGAGCTTTAACACCTCTTTCATCCAACATGTATTCACTGAAGCCCTCCAATGGGCCAGGCATTCTAGGGGTTGGAAATAGATCGATGAGTGGCATGTATCCACTATGGATACTTTCACTGTCCTGTGGGCCTTTAACATCCAGGCAGCTCTGATCATGCAACTGTGAATGTGATATCACACTCTATGAAAGATGAGACAACTCCAGCCCATAGTGGTTAAATAACTCAGCATGTTACTTAAGATAGCACGGTAAATGGAAGACGCTTGAGAACATCATGCTTAGTGAAGTGAGTCAGAAGCAGAAGGTGAAACATCGAATGGTCTCTCTGATATGAGAGACCCAGATCACAACTATATCATGGAACTTAAAATGAAAAACAAAGTGAAACACGGGGTAAGGTGGGGAGGGAGGGAGGGGTGGGGAGGGGGAGGGACAAAAGGAAAGTGGGAAAGCCCTTGTCACCCTGACAAGATACGTATGTGCACAAAATGCTCAACTTCATTGTAAACCTTAAAATTTGCACTTACACATATCAATAAAATGGGGAAAATCAATAAATAAATACTATTTATCCTGTCCAAAAAAAAAAAAAAAAAAGCACGGTAAGTTGGTAGATGAGTCTTAGTTAGGTTTCAAGGTACTCTGGTAAGATAACTCTGACAATTTAATGCAGCATGGTGACCTGCAGCGAAATTACCCTGTGCTTCATTCTGGCCAATGTTAGATTCTTTCTTTTTTATTATTAAGAATGGAAACTTCTGGACATGTTGGGCAACAATGCACTCTTCTCGAGAGGGAGAGAGAGAAGGGAAAGGGCTGCTCTATGGGAAAATGTGTGGGAGCCATGATAGGGTTTGGGGGACTGAAGGAAGAGGAAAGGGAGAGCAAGGTGCTGTGCAGGAGAAGCTCTATTAGCCTCGGGCACCAAACACTTACCATGTAAGGCAATCATGACGCTGGCAGAAGATCCAGTGGCTTCCCATTGTTATGTGGTCAGAAAGCAAGAAAATATTCACGAAAAACTACACTCACATCAAAGGGCGATAGAAGCCATCTGGGAGCGTCCTCAATGGCCGTATCTAGGACAATTTCATCGATGACATAAATAAGGTAGTATTGAATTACAACTCAAAGTATAAATAAATATTTAGAAGCTGATACTGATAAGATGGAAATAAGTACAGACGTGCAGAAAAAACAAATCCAAAAACTCCTTTGTAACTTATGAGGCCCATGTGATCTGGCCCTTGTCTACTCTCTGACGGAGTCCCCTGACACTCTTCCTCACCAGGGGTGCTCTGGCCATGGGCCTTTCCTCAGCCTTCGCGCCTGCTTCTTTTACGCTGAAACACCCTGCCTCTACCTCTGATCCTTCACACAGGCCTCTTACCATCTAGGTCTCAATTAAACGTCAGCTCCACGGAGAAGTCTTCTCTCACATCTGCCCACTCTCTATTCCTTCATTCTATTTGGCATCCTTCGTGGTGCTTGTTATTTCTAGAATGATCTCATTTGCTTTACCATTTTCCCCTTGCTTAAGACAATGAGGCTTGCAAACAATAACTTCCCCTTTCTTCACCACCAAGTCACTGATATCAAGCAGGGTGTGACTCACGTGGTAGAGACTCGTAAATATTAAGAACACAGATGAGTGAATAAAGGAATGCTTAAGTGCATTCCTGTTCCCAGGGCTCGGCGCAGTGCCTAGTAGGGAGCAAAGCAGTGGCCCCTGTGTGGATGGATTAACAAATGTATGGATGCAAGGGTAAATTAGCAAAGAAAGAGAAACTGAGAGTGAACTGGTGAGTACAATGTGTTTCTGAAATCTTGGCCTAGGTAATGCCTCCGCGTGGAACTCACCTGCCAGGTGAAGCCTGCAAGGCTGCCCTGCGTCCTAGGCTGTGGGATGCCATCCTGCTTGAAACTGATAGATCATTGGAGCTCAGCTTTTGGAGTTGCCTGTTTGGGATAGGGAGGAAGAGAAGCCCCTGAGCTTCTCCTGTCTAAACATCTAATGGGGCTTTTGGAATGAATAATCTGGAGAGGATACTGCAGAGATGAGGGCTAGGGTATAAAAATAGATAGATTTCCTTACTGAAATGATTTCCAGTCATATTTTCCCTGTGTGGCATAATGATTAAAACCCATAAATTACCGTTAACTGCGAAGTGAGCACACAGTAGCCCCGAGAATAGCTCCTTGCTCTCAGTTCTGGGCCTCAGCAGCCCTCGGGAAGACTTCACAGCGGCAGCCAGGCACTTTGCTTCAAGTCTAGGCGCCACGTTAGGGAAGAGCCTCAGAGGTCACGTGCTCCCCAACAAAAGGGTGTGTGCAGCTCCTGGAGTCTTTTACTCCAGGGAAAGGCCCAGAGTCATGGAAGGTTATGGTGCCTTGCCCTCAAAGGACACCTTTCTCCCAGGTCTTCCAGTAAGGATGGGCTCCCATTCTCATCAAGGCAGTGAGTCTGCAGTGCAACTCTATGCAGGCATCTAGAAACCTAGAAAAAAGGAACAGTACCTTTCCTGTCCCCATATGGTCACAGTGAGCCTTGGAGTAGTAAGTTCCAAATTAGGTATTTAATCAGCATCTTCCAGGAATTTTTTAAATGGAAATTCCCAGGTCCTGTTCCAGACCAATGAATCAGAATCTCTCAGAATAGTTATGAAAAAAATCATGTTTTTTTTTAAACGACTCTCTGAGTACCTTACTTGCCTATGTATCACTATCAAAAGAGAAATGAACAAAATGAATAAAGCAATTGATTCCAGGTACTGATGCTAAAGAATTGTGATCCCAGAGAAAGGTATTCCCAGAGATGTGGAGATCTGTGTTCTCTGATTTCTGCTCAGTAGTACTTATCCAAGAGAAGCACAGGATGGATAACCCCAAGTAGAACACAATGTTAGAACTGAGCAGAGCAAGTCTGCAACTTGGGCTCCTGAAGTGGAAAGAATTTGTGAGGATACTTAAGAGGGGAGTCTTTCTGAGGAAAGACCCCAGGAGCTGGTTTGGGCTTGTGTGGGAAGCTCTGGTGAAGACTGGGCTGGGAAAGACTTTGTGAGGGCTGGCAGAGAGCAGTTGCTGAGGACCAGAGATCTACCAGGAAATACCCAATACTCTGCATGGCTGGGAGTTCCAGCTCAATTTGAAGACGGAAATCTCAGAGTGCCTCTCAGTTAAGACTGCAGAAAGACCATGTATTAGGGGTAAGGACCATGCTCAAGAGTAAGAATGATACCCTGGAGTAGGGTTTCCTGACCTCAGTACTACGAATATTTTGAACAGACAATTTCTTTGTGCATTGTAAGATGTCTAGTAGAAATCCCACCCCTTCTCACTAGAGGCCAAGAGCATCCACTCCCATTTATGACAATCCAAAAAGTCTGTAGACATTGCAAAATGTACCCTGTAGATAGAAGGTGGGGAATCACCCCCAGCTGAAAGCAACTGACCCAGACTAAGAGCACTTATCTCTTAACCAGTGATGAAACTAACATAGACTAGTCCAAACAAACAAACAAACAAACAAAATAACAGGATCACGAAATTTATCATTATTTTAAATGTCTGGGAAAGCAAACATTACACCATTCAAGGAAAAATATGATCCAAACTCCCAAAAAGGAATCATTCTTAATATCCAGTATACAATAAAACATCACCAGACAAGTGAAACAGAAATATATTACTCATAATCTAGAGCTTGGTGGTCAATAGAAATAGATACTTTGGTAACACAGGCATTGGAACAAACAAAAAATCCCTCTGAAACAACTATTAAAATATGTTCAAAGGCTATGAGAACAGATGGTTATGATAAACTACTTGGAGAATTTCAGCAGTGAAATGGGAACAATAAAAAAGGGTCAAATGGAAATTATAAAACTGAAAATTACACTGTCTGTAACTTTAAAGATTCACTAGATAGGGCTAACAAGAGATTAAAGACCACAGAATGAAATGTCGGGGAACATGAGAATAGATCAATAGAAATTATTCAATCCAAAGAACAAAGAGTAAAGGAGATTTTTAGAAAAATGTACAAGTATTATTTATATAGTCACTTGACTTCAGGCTAATGTGTAAAGATTTTCATTGGAAAGAGAAAGTTATGTCAAAAATGGTATTGAAATAAGTGGACGGTGCTGCGGGAAAAAGTAATATGAATAAAAATTATACTTGAGATAAACCAAAGATTAAAGCATGAATTCTAAAGCCATATAGATCTTGAAAGAAAACATAAGAGAATGTGGCTTGGGGTAAGTTAAGTTTTCTCTAGCGGGATACCACAGGAAATTGTAGTGTCTAAAAAGGAAAAAAAAAAATTGCACATCCTCAAAATTAAAACTTTCTGTTTTCAAAAGACACCAGTAAGAAAATGAGTAAGCACGCTGCAGATATGGAGGAGATATTCTCAAAATATATATCACACGATGGACAGTTATAAATGCATATACTTTTATAACTAGTAATTTAAAATGATTTTGAAATCCAAAAGTTTTAAGTAAGTGATTTGAACAGATATTTTATAAAGGGAAAGATATTGTTGGTTGCTTACTACTTGAAAAATGTTTGGCATTGTTGGTCAGAAAAATGAATCTTAAAATCATAATGTGCACAAATACATCCAATAAAATAGTTAAAATTTAAAAGACTAACAACAATCAAGGTTGCAAAGTATATGAAGCTATCAAGACTCTTATGTATAGTAGCATCTTAGTGACTTATTTATTGCTGGGACAGAATATCCAACATCCACAACTTAAGGAAAGATGTATTTAGCTCACAGTTTCAGAAGGACTCAAACAGTCCATTCATGGGCAGCCAGCAATGGTGGAAGCTCATGGTAGAGGCTGGCGAAGCTGCTCATAACAGAGCAGACAGAAGCCACGTGGCTGAGGAGCTATGGGATGTCTGGAGACTCAGGCAAGGCCAGAGCTTTTCTGGGAAGAAGCTGCAACAATGTTTCTTCTTCCTTCTTTTATTTAGTTTGAGCAGCCAGTTGGTCGCCATACACCCAGCATGGGTGCCCATAGCTCACTTCCTGACCCACAAGTCAGTAACATGAACCTGAGAGCTCCACACTGGTTTCCCCTTCAACCTCAACAAGTTGACACAATCCATTCAGGTCAAGCCTCAAACATAGGCCCCGTCCTGCCAGACCTCAAGTACAAATAGCACACTGTTCACAGGTGTCCTACTACATCCATAGACATGAAGCTTTGGAAAACAGTCCAGATCCAAACCATAACATCCCACCACTGGCCCTCAGAAGACTCATGCCCACCTTCTGAGGCAAAATGCACTTTGTCCTTCTCTGAGAGATGCCAAAGTCTTAAAAGTCCTGATGCTATGGTTTAATACTAAAACCGTAATGTGCACAAATACATCTAAACATAACTAAAATTTAAGATTGACAACAGTCAATGTTGAAAAGCATATGGTGCTTTCAAGATTCTTACATACTTGTGGCAGATAGCAATAAATAATAGTACAACCACTTTAATACAAGTTCTGAAGTTTTTTATAGAGTTAAACAAATACTTTATGGCCAACTAATTCTATTTTTAAGAATTAAAGAAAAGGAAAATACAAGTCCACAGAAAAGATTTGTACACAAAGATTCATAGCAATTTATTAACAATATCCAAAAATAGAGAAAAAGTCCAATTGTTTATTAATTGTGAAATGGCTAAACATACTATGTTATCTTCATGCAATGGAATACTCAGCAGTAAAAATGAACAAATTTTGTTACATGTGATAATATGTATGACTTTCAAAAAACGTTAAGCTAAATTAAAAAAGCAAAAATATATTACTTAATTAAAGGAAGTTCTATAATGAAAAGTTGAGTGATGGAAAACAATCATGTAGTGGTTATCTTAGGGAGAAGGGGCTTGGCTGGGAAGGGCCTTGAGAGAACTAACTTTCTGAAGTAACTCCGGACATTCTATATCTTGACATGTGTTTGCACTTGTCAAAACACATTAAATGATGTGTTTCATACATTTAAAATTGGTATATTTGTCAAAATTCATCAAGAATATTTAAAAGTTGCATGTAAATCTCACCTGCAAAACAGAAGTGATAAATAAAGGTGAAACTCCTATAACATTGCCTGCGCTGGTGCAGCCAAGCATGGGAAGTATTGGTGTCCACAGCTTACTCCAGAAACCATACCAAACTGAATAGATTAACGGATGGGTAGAAAAGTGAGCCAATGAAGAGATATATGGTAAAACAAACTGTTACAGAGTCTCAGTAATGGAAGTAAGGATATTCAATCTATAATTCCTTCACTTTTTCTGTATGATTACATTTTTAAAAAATAGATTATTAGAAATTAAATAAACAGAAGTCCAATAAGCTGTTCAATGCATGTCGACGCAGATTCCAGGAAAGGAAAGAAAATGAAGAGAAAAAGGGTCAAGAAATAATATTCAAAATGTTCACAAATTTTGTAATAAGAACAAATCAGTCCACATAACAAAGAAGTCCAAAAGAATTTTAATCAAGTAAATAAAAAGGGAAAAAAGAGAATAAAGGCACATTCCAGTGAAACTACTAAGAACCGAAACAATAAAGAGAAAACTTTTAAAGAACCCAGGAAAAAAAAAGAGAGAAAAGAACATATCGTGTATAAGGCTATCATGAATTGAATAAGAATTTCTCACCAGGAAAAGAAAAATACCATACAGAAGACCAAAGGATAACATCTTCAAAGTTTTGAGTGAACAATGCCAATGCAGAATTCTATATCCATTCCCTCCAGTAAAACCAAAATAAACAAGGCCAATGAAAAACTTATCATTCAAAAACAAGAATATAAAGACAGACATTCAGATAAGCAAAGAAACTTGCCTGGCCTGAATTTGCATTATAAGAAATACTAGAGGAAGCTTTTAGATTGAAAGAAAATGTCCAAAAAATGGGAGATAAACCTATTATAAGGAGTGAAAAACGTCAGACATAGTAAATATGTCTGTAGAAGATTCATTTTTATATCTTAAATTCTTTGAAAGACACCTAGCTATTTAAAGAAAAAATAACACGTATTGTGAGAACTGTAATGAATATGTAAGTGAAATATGGGAAAATAATAGTACAAAGATTGAAGGAATGGTAGAAAGAGCTGTTTTGGATGTAAATTGTATGGGAAATGGTATAATATTAATCCCAAGCAGGTTATAAAAAGTTAAATCATTCACTCCCTAGAGCAAACACAAAGAAAATAATATGAAAAAGAAGTATAGCTAAAAAGCCAATTGGGGAGATAAACTGAAACACTATAAAATTTTTAATTAGTATCAAACAAGGCAAGAAAGAAGCAGTAATAATTAAAAATCACCCCTAAACAGCACGATATCAAACTTAAACAAGACTATATTAATATTTACATTAAGTGTAGATGGATTACCAGGTATTCTTACATTCCATTAAAAAGCTGAAATTGTTGAATTGATTTTAAAATGTTCTATTGAAAAGTAGGAACTATTAAATTGATATAAAGGTAGCCACAACTATATATCATTTGAAAAATACTCCTTACAATATTAAGATACAGGTAAGTTGGCATGTAAGTTGGCCCAGAAGAGACATAAAGGTGGAACCCCAAAAGAAGATTCAAGATCAATATACAGAAATCAACTCCATAGGTGCAGGAAACAATTGGAAAATTTTAAAAACAACTCCATTTGCAAAATATATAACAGGAACACATAGTATAAATATAGCAAAATATATGCAGTGTATTTACATTTAAAAAACCACCAGTATTGATGAGATAAAGATCTAAACAAATGGGAAACTATACAATGTTCATGGATTGGCTGGTTCAATATTCTCAACACGCAGTTCTTTCCAATTGATGCATATACTAAATGTAAACTCAATAAAAACACTGATTTCTTTTAGAAGTTGATAGTTTAGTTTAAAAATGTTTATAGCAATGCAAAGACCCAAGAGTGCTAAACTAGGTTCAAGAAAAAACAAATGCAAATTGAAACAGTATTGAGGTTTCATCTTACCCCACCGAAAATAGCTTACATTAAGAACTCAAAAAGCAGCGATTGTTGCCAAAGCTGTGGATGAGTCAACAATGCTCAGTGAAATCGACCAAATTCAAAAGACTGACTATCAACTGGTGCTCCTCCTATGAAATTCACAAAAATAATTGCATAATAAGACCGCAATGTGAGGAGAGAGAGTAGGAAGAAGGTTGATGAACTGATACCAGGAAAGGGACAAACCTTTGAAAGTAGGAGGGGGAAGCACAGGGTAAGGGTAAGAGGAAGGAAAAAAGAGGCCAAAAGTGGTGTAGGCAGTCACTGTTTCCCCTCGCTGTACACGTTCAATGTGTTATTGAATCTGTAGTTCATGCATATTTAAAAAAATAAAAATAAAAGAACAAAGAGGACTCACACTACCTCATTTAAATATTTACTAATAAGCTACAAATATCAGTACAGTTTGGTAGTGGCAAAAAAAAATCCAGGAATGTAGAACAAGAAGGAATTGAGAATTTAGAGATAGATTTACATATCTACAGTTAATTTTTGGTAGATGTATTAAGGCAACTCAATGAGGAAATAGAAAGACATGGTACTGAAGCAACTTGTCGATAAATGTATTGGAAAATTTTAACCTGAACTCCTGCCTTTCACCATACAAAAAATCAGTTTGTTCAAGATCGTAAGCCTAGATGAAAATGCTAAACTCTAAAGTTTTTATAAGGAAACATTTAAGGAAATCCTTAAGGCTTTGAAGCAGGCAAATGTTTTCAGGGTCTTAAAAATACAAACCATAAAAGTGAGTAAGTTGGATTTCATCAAAATTAAAAATCAAAAGATACTTTTAAAGGGCAAGCAAAAACTGAGGAAAAAAGAATTTCAACTCTGGCCTTTAGGTGACAAAGGACTTGTGTCATACATATAATTCCTATAACCAATAATTAAAATAAATACAACAGCTCCCAAAATGAGTGTAACACTTGAAAAGATATTTGATATAAGAAGACATATCATCGATAAGGTCATAAAAAATGTTCAACATCATTTGTCATCAGAGAAATTCAAATTACAACTATGAGATCCTACCTCAAACCCACTGAAGGGGCTAACATTAAAAAATATCATCACTAAATTTAAAAAAATACGCAGCAATGGAAAATGTCATCGTTTGCTGGTGGCAGTGTACAAGATTTAGGAAAGCTGGCTGTCTCGTAAGATTGAGCACATAGCCCAGTAATCCCACTCTAATGCTAACCTCTTCGCTCCTTGGGGCCGACTCAGCAGCATGGAAGAAAACACACATTTTTGGTAGCATGTTTAGCCAGGCTATGCTGGGGAGTGGCCACTATTATTTTTATCAGTCTATATGAGATTGTGAAAGATGACTGTTCCTAGCCTCTAGCACAGTCCCTGGAGACATTAAAATAGCGTTTTACTAAATGGCTGGATCAGAGGAAGTGAATGAACTGGGAGGAAGGAGAGAATGGAATCAATAAACTTGAGCCTACAATTTAAGGAAAATGACCATTCATTCCTGAATCCCGAGCTACTCTTGATGTGAGCAAGCATTCAGCGGGGGAAGATGGACGGTGGACATATTTTCCCAAGATTATTAACTTGGAACAGTGGTTTCCGCGATTGGAGAAACTCAGATTTACCCAGAAGTCTCGTTAGAATGCAGATGTTCGCCGGCCCTTCCCAGGGGAACTTGCATCTCTAAAGGGTTTCCTAGCGGAAAACGCCCCGGTGCAGGATTACACTTCGGGTCATTGACCTAGAATTATCTAGGAGCATCAAGAGTTTCTAAACCTGAACTGCAAAGCTGTTTTGGTTCTTTTTAGGTCTCTAATGTAGAGTGACAACTGTAGCACTGATAACTACTAGTTAAACTTCCTGAATGGCTGCTTCTAATGATGCACTACTTCATCTTTTTTTTTTTTTTTAAAGATATCCCTTGGAAACCTGGTGTTAAAAATTGCGCAAGCTCTGTTCACAGGAAAATACACCTGCATATGTGCACGGTGATTTTCACCTGCCTTCTGCTGGGGCTGAGTCAAGAGCGTGCTGTTCCAGTTAGCTCATGCCCAGCCCTTGAGTCCAGGTTAAGGAAACATGCTAACTGTTAACAGGCTGCGATGCCCTCAAGGGCACGGTGGCCATTACCCTGGCCAGGCTGTGCAATGTTCAGCTAACTGCTTAGCCTCTCTGGAACTATACCTTCTTTCTGAAGAATGGGTCTTGGGAAGTTGGAGAACAGATCTTCAATTTTACCTGATGTTCCCAACTATTTAAACTTTAATCCGTGTGTAGATTTAAACACAGACACACTCATGCTCTTGGAATTAGCTTTCTGAGTACATGCATGCTTTTATTCCACAAGATCTAATCATCTATGGCATCTTGGTGTGGTGCATGCAAATAAAATTTTAAAAATATACAGCTCTGTTCGGTTTCAGATGTCATGTATATAACAATGAAATTATATTAAGATGGTGAATAACTCAAAAAATGAATAAATAATATGGTACATAATATTAAATGTGAACCATCCTCTCTGGAGCGAGGCTCAAGTTGGAAAATGTATGTGAAAAACCTGGGAGTCAATCCTTATAATTAGTATACAGGCCCAATGCCACCCGAAACCCTTCCCAGGGCTCCTTCTTACTGCCAGTAGCCAAGGCCTGTTTCTGTCACCTGTATGCTTGATGAGAAAAGTGCAGGCAGAAGCTCTTCTCAAGTAAGGGTAACTCTTTATCTCCATTTTCTGGTGCGTGTGTGCATACATGTACATGTGTGTGCACACCCTTGTGGACATGGGGAAGGTGACACTCTCAGTGTGTGTCCCCCATCCTCCTCCACTCTGCACACACACATTTGAATGGGAAAAGAGAAAAATGCTGTTGTGAGCCTCAAGCAGGCCTGTGTCTGGCCTGTGGGTCTTGTGGCCATGCTGGCCCTCTTATCCGCTTGTCCCAAAGTCACAAACAACTTCAGAGTTTATGCAGTGAGCTCATCATAGCAGCACCAGTGGCCAGTTGATAACTTCCTGATAGTGCAATTTGTATCCACCTTCCAAAAAGTAGGTCCCCAGGCATTCCAGGTCCTCTATCCTAAGAAGAGGGTTTCCTTCAGCTGCCTTGATCCTCAACCTCGTTGGCCTCAGTGGGACCTGAGATGCTGGCTGTCCTCCTCTGACAGCTGGACACAGTAGGATCTGTTTGGTAGGTGGATGGAGCCTTGGGCTGGAAGCCAGAACCCCAGGTACTAGGTCCTGCTCTGCCTGACACATGAGTGCATAAGGACATGTCCTGTCCCCTCTCTGAGCCTCAGTGTTCTAATCCACCTATAAAATGGACAGTTGGATTAAAGCAACAGTTCCCAGCTTTGGGGGCTCTATAGGGTTCTTCAAGAATCTAACGAAATAGTTCGGTTATCTCCACAGAAAAGCACACATAACCAGGTATGCATAAATAATGGACATTCGATTTCAGGGACTCAGATATCCGTGTGTGCAACCATCAGCCCCAGGGCATCGCTGTGGTTCTTGCCACACCTAGCAACAGCACAAGGGATGAAAAACTCTTCTCTTTTTTTGTTTAGCCACTTTTTCATCTCTGTCTCTGTGTCTCTTGATACATGGATTAGAAGAGGTAACAAAAGAAACTTCAAAATGTGCCAGACGCTTTGCGTTCGGAAGGGGGTAAGTGTATAATTAACACGTGGGCTGCTCTGTGGCTCTTTGTTGACCTGTGGTGACAATACATACCATTTATTAAACACCTACTTAGTACCAGCTGGAGTGCTGAGAGCTCTCCATGCATTGTTTCATTTGATCTCTTTGTGTATTTATTTTGAGACAGGGTCTCATTCCGTAGTTCAGGCTGGTCCTGAATTTACTATGTAGCCCAGGCTAGCCTAGAACTCATAGCAATCTTCCCGTTTCAGCTACCGTGTGCTGGGATTACAGGTATGCACCATCATACTCAGCTAGTATGTGGTGCTGGAGGATGGATCCCAGGTCCTTGTGCTTCCTGGGCAAGTGCTGTAATCACTGAGCTACACCCCCAGCCCGCATTATTTAATTTTCAAAATAATCCTGTGATGTGAGGGCTAACATTACCTCCATTTTGCAGATTAAAAAAAAAAACTGATCGTGAAGACTTTAATGACTTTCAAAGCTGTCCAGTCAGTAAGTGCCAAAGAATGCGCAAGCTTTGATTGTTTTAAAACAGCCAGATAATGACATGACCAGGATGCCTGTCACAGAGGTGAACTGTTTCTGCTGGAGGGAGATTGAACATGACCCCTGGACTGGAAGAGCAGGACATCCAATCAAAAGCAGGCGCACACACACATGTCATAGGTACACACAAAGAGAGAGAGAGACTGAAAAAAACACATTAGAACAGTAGAGGAGGATGTGGCAGCTGGAGAGACCAGGCAAAGATGCTAAGCAGGAACACTTCCCAGAGGAGGTGAATGAGGGCTAAGCTTTAAGGAAGGGAAGGATGAACAGACAGTAGAAGAGGTGAGGGAGATGGTGCTGGGTAATCTTGATTGCCAAGCTGATTGGCCTGGGAGCTGCTCTGGGGGTTAGCAAAGCACACACCTGGGTGTGCCTGGGTGCTTCATAGAGGCATGGGCTAGCGGATGGCACATGGTCCCTGGTTCCTTCTGCTATAGCCTTTCCCCATCGTGTCCTTCCACCATGGCCTCTCTGTCTCCGAGTCAGCCAATCATGGACTGATGCCTCTGCAACCATGAGCCAAAATGAACCTCTCCTCTTTTGCACTGCAGTTATCAGGTGTTTTGTCCCAGTGATGGAAAGCTGACCAACACAGTGATTGTCCAGGAAGGGGGACTTGCTGTGCAAGGCCAGAGGCAGAGGATCTTAAGATCATCCTAATCCTGCAGACCTTACATGAGCTCTTACGCTGTGAAGTCTCTTGTGGTCTAGGGCAAGAGCCTAACACTTTTGCCACTTAATATCTAGAGGGGATCATCAGAGAGCTGCAAGGATGTCAGTCAGGGCTCCAGCAGCCAAAGGTTTCAGCAAGAGCCCAAAGTCACAGATCCTGGATGGGACCCAAGCCCTGCTCTGTGTTGACCGTATGGTGAGCATATCACATCAGCACTCTGTCCTTGAATGTTCTCCTCCACAAGGTGGAGACGGCCACAAAGTCTGCCTTGTAGGGTGGTTGTTGGGATGATGTGTGCAGAGCTGGCCACAGAAAGCGCTGAGCCAGTGGTGGTGACTACCACTGTCCTTGTGCTTCATCGTCACTGTAAGGAAGCTGTCATCTTGATGCCCGCACACAGGGGGCCCTCAAGAGTTAGTGTACCTCCCTCTCTGGCTGCACCCTGTGCCTGCTCATTCAAGATGGGGAAAGATTGTTGCTAATGTCAGGGAGGAAAGGGAAGGCACCCTTTGCTCCTCTGGCTGATATCTCGGGACAGACTAGTGCGCTCAGACGAAGCGCTAATAAATCGCAGGGTCCCGAGCGCCCGGCGCCCGGGAATGACTCCACAACTCTGACAGTTGAAATTGGACACTTAGAACATTTCACTTGATTCCTTTCAGAGAGAGGCGGCCCACGCCTTGGCTGTGTCCTTAATTGGTCACATTTTGAAGCATGCTGTTTACTCTTGACCCCGAAGTTAATAAACAGCTTGGTCTTCGCTTATATCGAAACACAGTTCACATGAAGGAGATTTGCTGGGTGTCCGCAGTGATGTGCTGGGGTGTTGGAGTAAATTACCCACCCACCCATCCGTTTTGGTTTTTCTGGGAATTTTGTTTTAGGCCAAAGATCCTTGCTAGATTGACACCAAAAAAAAAAAAAAAAAAAAAAAAAAAAAAAGCTCCACCTCACTCAAAGGCCCTCAACTGGTCCCATTTTTGCCTCCTTCCTTCCCTAAGTAGTGCCCTTTCTGCCTTGGCTGGCACCAAGCCATAGACTTGGCAACCTCTTTGCCTCTTCCCTCCTCTCTCCCTCCCTCCCCACCTTTAATCAATCACTAATGCTGATTATTTTGCTTCCGGAAAGTCTTTCCACCCTGATTCCCACTGCCCTGGACCTCATCTGTGGTACTAATGAGACACCTGCCATTGTCTCCTAACTGCTCCCTCTGCCACCATTCCTACTCCCTTTCAAGCTATTCTCCATGTGGCTGCAAAGGAGAGCCTTCTAAAATGCAAATTCAGTCCCATCCTGCTTCTGATTAAAACTTTCCAGAGGCTCCCTGTTAATTTTAGGATGAAGTCTGAGCTACCTGTGATGGCTTGCAGAGTGCCTCATGGGCCCAATGCTGCCGGATGCCTGCCCACCTCCTGCCTCCTACCTGCTAGCTTCCACCTTGTTGAGCCACTGTCCAGGCATCCTGCTAAGCCTGGGAAAGACTCATGGGTCTGCCCAGCTGTGTGTCTGCTGCATCTACCCAAGATGCCCTCCTTCCCTTGAAGGCCTGGAAGTCCCCATCCCTTCCCTGCCTTTGATGTTGCAGTCTGACCATCCTACCTAAATGAGGGCTTTTAGTCACCTCTCACAGAAAGAGGTGGATTTGTATTGGAACAATATGAATATATGTCAATGCACCTCGTTGAATTAAAATTCCTCTATCCATGCCTATTCTCGATTTCATACTGAAAGTAAGTTGATGTCAGGGCCATCCCAGCTTTAAGACCTGAGGATCAAACACATTAGATTGATTGTGGATAATTTTACATCACTGCCATGATATGTGTTTTAGGTAGGTGTTATTACTATTCCCATTTTATAGAGTAGAAAATTTAAACTCAGAGAGATTAAGCAGCTTGTCCAAGATCATACAGGCCGTGCCAGACATAGGATGGATTCAGATCTAAGCAACTGGAAAAGAGGTACCCAAGAAATGCTGGCATTCCTATCGAATGTTGGTCACATGCCTACTCTTTTAAATCACCACTTACTCCCATCCTGAAGAAACATGGGGAACATGTTTTAGTCCATTTGCAGAATATCTGATACTGGGTAATTTATAAAGAGCAGAAATTTGTCGCAGATTTCTGGAGGAGTAGAAAACTCAACCCAAGCAAGGGACTGTCTTGCAGGACCTTCTTGCTATGTCATCTCCTGGTGAAAGGTGGGACAGCAAAACCGCATGGATGCAGGATACAGATAAACAATGGGGCCAGATTCCCTTATGATAAGCCTGGACAACGTGCCCACTCAAGAGATAACAATCATTAGGACAGAGCCCTCAACCTAAGCACCACCTAAAAGCCCTTCCCCAGTTGTCACATTGGGAATCAGGTTCCTGACACGGGAACTTTGGGGAACACATCTAAATCCTAGCAGAATAGTAACCCAAAGGACAGCCCAACGAAACTGTTCTGAAGTGTATTTATTGCCCATAAGGGATCCTGGCAGTGTCATTTCAAAACAGAACTCCCTTGAAATTAAAGTCAGGAAAGAAGTTTGAATTTGGAGAACTTGAGCTCCTTACTAACTCTGAACATTTACCAGTGGCATAAGTTTCTTCAAGCAAAACCTTTGGGTGCTGGGGTAGTGAGTACCCAGGGGCTGCAGGTGCGGTCTCGAACAAGACAAACAGTAACATAATGACACCAAGATTCTAGTCATCGAACACTAGAGCTGGTGGGCTGTAACTCTGTCCATTGCAAACAGAGTAATAAAAACAAGGGTCCATTCATTGAGCGTAGACAGAACCTCGGACACTGCATTAAGCACTTGATGTGATGCAGCTTCTTGAGAACTTGCCTGGGACACTCAATCATGCCTACCTAGAGTCCGCGCTCTGATCACTGCTCTGACACTGCTGCCATATTACTAATGACAAGGGGCTGCTGTGATATTGGCGGAACCAGAGCTTCCTGAATGGAAGGCTCAGGCTGGGCCTTCTGCCCAATGCTGTTTGCATGTGATACATGCACATGGGGTCGTGAAGACCACCACTACCTGGCAGCAAGGGTTCGGATGCTTATGTGAGCTTCGAGTCTAATCTCCCAGTGCTACAGATGTCACCCTGAATCTACCATGGAGGACTGAGGCTTCTCCAGAGTCCCCACGAAAATAGATGCAACAACGAAGCCGAGGGAATGAGAATTTCCTACATCCCGCATTCTTGGGCAAATTGTAGGGGTGGGAGGGAGGACAAAGAAAATTTTAAAAAAGGAAAAGAAGAAATATGCTGACACTTCTCCCAGCCTGTCCTCTAAAGAGTTAACCTGAGGCTGCTTCATGATGAATGGCTATAATACTGTCTACGTAATGGGTTTCCTATTTAAATTTTGTGAGGATTTAATCAGTTGGGCGCAGCTGTGCAAGATGCACCATAAACCATGTTGAAAAATATGTAGACATATACATTTATCTGCTACAAATTAAGCTCACTTAGAGGTGGTCTTAATGGCCCATGTAGCCATCATTACAAGCATAAATTCTAAACTGTCTGTTTCCAGTGAATTTGCTTTGAGAAAAAAAATTAATGCTCATCCTTAGCAGAGCACGGTAATAAATGAAAGGACCCTTAATTTGCAAAGCACTAATAGCCCAGCCATTTTTCATTAGGAACCCTAAGCTGGATCAGAGATGGCAGGTAACTTCATTGGGGATTCCAGGCCAGGCCAGGGAGGGATGAGGGTTGGCATCCTGGAGGCCCACCTCTGTAGTCTGTCTGGTTTCCTTCCGGAAGACTGACATCCTGTTCCAAAGTGAGGTGGGATGCCCGCCTGGCCTGGTGTGGTTGCACCCTCCCATCTAGGAGCTGCGCTGAGCTTTGCCTGGTTGTGGTAGCAAAGCCCACCAAGTGTGCTGGGAGCCTGCGAGTGAACACACATCACTGTGCTGGTGGGAATTCACAGCAGACAGGAGCAGAAGCAGACCGAAGTTCCCCTGCTTTCACTCAGGAAGCTCCACCTTCTCGTTCTGTCACAGCCTAATCCTCACAGCCTGCTTCTCACAAGGACTGAGAGCTGCCAGTCTGCAAAACCTCCTCACTTTTATCTTCTTGCAACACAGTTCTAATCTGCAACATCCTTAAGGAAGCAGGCACCATCACTCCCCTCATTCTAAAACTGGGAATGAAGCTAGGCCCAGGAAAAGGCAAAACAGGTATTTGGGGTGCAGATTTTAAGGTGGCACTAGGGATCATATAAGTGCCGAGTCTACATTCCCACGCCTGTGAGAGTGAAGAGTCTCCTTCGCTTTGCTCATTGAGTGCTTCCCTGCCATACCTTATTCTTAGAAGAGCATGCAGCTGCCAAGGCCAGGAGTTACAATTCAACTCGTCTCTACCTAACACCAAATTTCGTCAACCTCACGTGGGCCATGTTGCCCATTTCAGTGGAAAAGCTTAAGTTCCTCCAGTCTGGGTAGAGAATTTCCTCTGAGCCAAACTGTAGCAGACGCTTTCACATACTTGGTCTCATCTTCTTCTTCATACGTTTTACTTTTAGAAATAATCTTAACAATTCATTTAAAATTTTTTTGAAGTCTGTATGCCCCAGTGGAATACTTATCAGTTTATCACCAAGGCCTATTGGCACATAGTAGGTGCTTAATAAATAGCTACTGAATAATTTACTCCACAGACACTAAAATGGGAATTATGTGGAACCACGGATGGTCCCAGGCACTCAAGGAAGGTCTAGAGTCACTTAGGAGACTCGGCTTATTTCTTCTCCTCTGAATTCAGGCATTCTCACAACTCTACCATCCTGGAAGAAGGAATTGTTGATAACAAATCCAGTTACGTGAAAATTAGGATCTAGGCTGGTTTTGTTTGTTTCTTTTCCAGCATCAGAAACATAGAAACACTTTGACCAAAGTGCTGAATGACGAGAGTTGGGGCTGCAACTAGAAGATGGTGGAAAGATTAAAAGAGTGGAAATCGGAGTCCGAGCAAAGCCATCTGTCGTGGTCTGGACCTGGACTGCCCCCCTCAAAGCCTCATGTATTTGGATGTTATGGATTATCTGTGGAACCGTGTGCTGTTAGGAGATGGGACCCTGGTCCGGAGGGGTGGATTATGGGCGTGTGGTGGATCACAGGTGTATTATCGAGGACAGGCGTGTAGTGGATTATAGATTATAGGCTGTGATGGAACTTAAACCTGGAAGAGGTAGAACACTGAGGCTGGACTGAAAGGAGAGGCTCACTGGGGCGGAACCTGGAAGGGTATATACTACTTACTCCCTCTCTTTGGGGACTTGGCATCCTTTTTGCGATGTTGTGAAGAGATGATCCCACTTCCCTCTCTGCTAAGTGCTTCCACTATTGTCGGCCACCCACGAATGGACTGTGACCTACTGAAACTACGAGCAAAAATCAACTTTTCCTCCTCCAATTTGTGTATGTCACGTATTTGGTCACAGCGTGAAAAAAATAACTAAGACACCATCATCTTGTTGAAACCCAAGCAATCACCAAAATGTTGGAGATTACTGGAGCCCTGGGCATCTCTCAAAAAGTATATAATAGCTTGTTTTCAGACCCTGATAAAAGCTCCTTTGCTCTGTGACCCTCTGTCACTAGAACCTTTTCACACCATCTGAATAGAAAGGTTCCCAGCATGTCATTTCCATGGAAAGCACCAAGGGAGGAAAATAAATTTTTCAGACCTGGCCTATAGTTCTGCATGTTTTAACAACTGACAAGGTCATGGAAACAGGCGTTCCCGCTTTAGCATCGTTGCCATTGAAACAGATGATACAACCAGGAGCAGTCAAATAGACATTTGCCCTCCATGGTGAGCATCTGGGAAAGAGATTCATGGGAAGCTGCTCTTGCCTTGTCCCTGGGCAGGCTCCACAGGCCTGGTCCTCATAGAACCTGGGCAGGCTCCACCGGTGCGGGACCACAAAGGACCTGGGTGGCCTCCACTGATATGGGTCCGCACAGGACCCGGACAGGCTCCAAGGCTATGAGTCCACATAGGATCGGGGCAGACTGGGGCAGTGGGTAGCCACTGTGTGCAGGACTGTGGTTGAACAGAGACAGATTTAATGCATGATAAATATCAATCATATGTTTAATATTACGTACATGGTCAGACATTTCACAGATATTATTGTACAATCATCAATGTTAATAGTAGAGGGTTGGTCTGAACCTGTTCCTGAGGTCAAAGTTATGGACCTCACATCTGCACTGATGAGTTTCTAAGTCAGCTTCTTTGTGTTTTAGGAGCCCACCTCTCCATTTGTCTAGCAAGTGGCACTTCCTCCAGGTGGGCTTCTCTGATGTCCTTCCCAGCCCCAGAGAGCCCTCATGCCCCTGGTAGCACTCTCATAGCATCTTCTGTGCACAGTTCGGCCCCCACCTTCGCACTTTCCGAACCTGGGTACCTGGTCTGCCTCCTGTGCAGCCCCGGGAGGGTAGAGGTCTGGACGCCTCTTTGTCCTGTCTTTGTCTGTCTCCTAGGTTAGCACTGGCCCAAAAACCCAGCTCTCACCTCAGACAGCCAAATAGGAGTGACCAGGGCCAGGAACGTGGGTTCGTGTTTCCCCAAAAGGCACGTTCCAACAAGTGAGCAACTACGAACTACGTGCCGTGTTTATAATTACAGAACAGACCAAAGCCGTAAATCAAAGCACTTTTTTAAAACATTGGTAAAAGCTCAGGCAGACGGATTATGCTGAAGGAGGGGAACCTCTGCCAAGGCCTCAGGTGCTCTCTGATGCTGCTCTTGTAATAGCTCTTGGGTTGGTGGAAACTGGGGGCTTGCTCATACGTTTCAAAGGGGTTACTTAGTAATCACAGAGAGATGGTGTATTGGCACAGAGGGAAATGACAGTGTGGCCCCAAAGGGGGATGAAAACAGGCCTAAGATAATTTGGCTGTGAAGCATTTCATTCTCTCCACTAATCTAATCAGCCCATCCACCTTGCAGGATCCTTGATGCAGACCAGAGGCTTTTTCTGGGAACTTCCTTTCGCAATAGATACAAGCCCTGAGGTACACAGACACTAAGTTATCAATGAACCAGGAACGGCCTACGTGAGACTGCGTCACAATTCCAGGTGCCTAAGAGCCACTGTGGGCTGGTACAAATACAGATCCCAGCTCAGTGGGTCTGAGGATTTTCTCTGCTAATAAGCTCCCAGATAGGGTCTAAGCTGTGGGCTCTGGGACCCCCCTTTAAGGAGAGAGGGTCTCAGGATCTGTGTCAGACCAGAGCGTGGGTTCTAGAGAGTGCGGAGGCCCCTACCTCAGCTCTTAGCTAATGAGATAAGCTAGTTGGACTGCTGGACACCATGTTCAGGCTCCCGATTTTGTCAGAGCAGGGAGGCGATCAGCACAGATGGGCCTGCAGTGAGCACTTTGCTAGGTGCTGTGTGTGTGTTAAGTTGCACCTCTAATGGTGGCTTTCCTGACATGCAGGCTCCACTGAACATGGTTCCACTGAACACAGAGGGAGCCGACCCAAGCCACGACATTCCCTGGGCTCTGCATGGTACCTCTCAGGGGTCTGACCGACTCTGCCAAGGACAGCATTGGGGGGGGGGGGGGGGCGTTGGTAACTTATTCAAGCTCCCTGTGCCCAACTGGTACCCCATCTTTAATGCAGAGTAATTATGATAATTCCTTTGTTTCGCTGTTGTGAGACCTGAACAAGCAACATCTTCTGCTCAGGTCTTAGCAGTGGGCGAATATCAGCTGCTCTGAATCGTTGCTTAATGCACAAGTGAGATGTGTCTCAGCTGAGCCACAACCCAGAGGAATCATTTCAGGGCAGCTGCTCAGCCCAAACTGAGGACGCTGGGGCCGAGCGAGAGCTGCCACCCAGATTTCCTGATTTAAATGGGACGGTCATCTGCCGTAATAAAGCATGTTTTAAACAAGAGAGTTGCTCAGATGTGGGCACATAAGGATGTAAATTCACGCCATAAATCTGCTCTCTCAGCTCAGATGCTGGAGGAGCTCCGTGGTGCGTGAGGCGCGGGACGGGCCCTGGCCTTGCCCTCTCAGGAGCCCAGACCACAGTGGCCTCCGCAGGAGCCGGCACTTCCCATACAGCCCCATCTGTTTCCACGGGGTCTGTGCCTTGACTGCAGCAAAATGACAGAATTTTAAGGCAAGAGCTGCTGGTGGATAATGACAGATCTCAGCGAAGTGGAGTGGACGAATGCTTGCTAGGTCACTTTGGGGCAGATGCCACTGAGCTAATTCTAGGTAAGGAGGCAGCAGCTCACCTGGCCTCAGGAAACATTCTTCTCTGTTGCTGCCGGGGGTACCCATGGCCGCTCTCTGGCTTGTGCCCTGGCTCCCACCCCGCACACATGCTGGCCTTCTGCTGCCGAGGGTCTTCCCCTACTCGCTTCCCTCTGCTGGAGCAGCCCTTGTTTCTTTCCAGGGCCTGTTCATTCTCATCCTCCAGGTCTCACTCCGGATATTGTCTTAAAGGAGAGGGTGGACTCAATGCAAAATCTAAACACGGAGCTCCTGCCAACTTCCTGACTCTAAGCACACTGTTTTCTACATAGCAGGTGCCACGACTTCTCACTTCACATTGGGCCGTAAGTACCTTGGGGCAGGACCATGTCTGTTTTACCCCTGCTCCATTTTGGCCGCCAGCCCACAGTCACGGGGCTGAAATGTACTGACTACTCGCTCTGTGCTCCGTCTCCCTAAGGGATTTGCCCTGCTTCGTCTCTTCTTTCCCTCAACAACCGCCCTATGAGGCATGGAGAGTATTAGATTCAGTAACTTATCCAAGATCACCCCAGGACTGTTAGGTCCCTGGTACATCCATGTGGGCCTGACATCAGAAATGGTCCCCTTCAGACACTGGGTGTCACATAATTGATGTTCAGAAAAAAAAAGATTGGGAGGAAGGATGATTTTAACCATTTAGTTTAAAGCAATGCCACAAAACCCCACAACTCAGTTCAATCAAGTCAGGGGATACTCACTTGAACCTTTGCAGAGTGTTGTGGGGTCTCTACCTCCAAAGAAGTTAATGGCGACTGTGGCGACAGAAGCCAGCATGTGAATCATGTTGCCAGCCTCCTCTGGTTCTCTCTCACTTGCCAAATTAACTCACCAAACGCCCTTGAGACACATGGAATATTCCCTGGTACAAATCAGAAGAAAGTGAAGGTCTTGGCTTCCACCTCACTATCCCTTACTTATTGGTAAGGACCCCAAGCCAAGAGAGGCCAGGTCCAGAGCTAGGGTGTAGTAGAAGTAAGGTGTGAGTCCCTGAAGACTGGCTCAGGAGTCTGCATCACACTATTCAATGTCTAAATTTTAAAATGGTTTTTAAAGTTGCCCTTACTTCAGGGCTGCACAAGGCCCTGAGTTCAATTCTTCAGCACCACATAAAGCTGGGCATGGTGGTGCATGCCTATAATCCCAGCACTTGGCAGTCTGAGGCAGGTGGATCGTCCTGAATCCAAGGTCAGCCTAGACTACACCAGTGAGTTCCGAACCAACTTCACTCAGGATTGACTTTCTCGTGATTAGTTAAAGAGTGAGTCAGCCACGGGTAGGTAGAGATCTGTGAGCCTGAACCCTCCGCTCGAAACAGCGCCCAATAAATGTGATGTTTACCTACAGTGGGAAAAGTCCTATTCTATTGAACTGAAGCATCACCAACAAATACATGTATGTCTGAGAGAATACTTCAGAAAGGATGAAATGCATGTGGGCACATAAAGTGAGCTCAAGTTCAGCATCTTTGCTCTGGAAACTCCTTTTTGGCGACCGTAGGTCACACAGACGCCACTCCACTGCTGCCATGAGCTCTGTCATACCCACAAGATCCCTACAATGTTAGTCACTTAATATCTTATCTTTAAATAAACTCACTTAAAAACTTAAAATTATTTTAAATTTATGAAAAAATAATTATTTAAAAATTATTGTTAAAATTCTTTAAGTGGAAAGAGAAAACATTAGGTAGTAATATTGACTCTAAATGCAATGAAAACAAAGCTATACTATTGAGTTCAAACCGGATATTGTAGCAGGCCTGCTCCTGTTTGTTTCAAAGGGAGATAAATAATTTTTCTCTCCATGAGCTGATATTTTTTTCTTTTTTGGGCAGTACTGGGGATCAAACCCTGGACCTTTACAGTGAACTATCTCCCTAGCCCTTAAACTTTTTTAAAAAGTTTATTCTGTGACAGAGTCTTGCTAAGTTACCCAGGCTAGGCTTGAACACGAGATCCTACTGCCTCAGCCTCCCCGAGTGCTAAGATTGTCACAATGACTGGTTATAGTTATATTTTTATTGCTATGTAATACTCTAGGCCAGCCGGGCATTGCTTTAAGCAGCTGGTTGAGTTGCGAGGAATCCTCAGAGTCCAGCCTCGTGCAACACCAAGAGGTCCAAAGGGGCTACGTGACAGGTGAGGTGCAGCCACAAGCTGGGGTCCCTCTCCGATTTGCTTAGGAAAGTAGCTAACAAAGGGGAGCACACCTGGGGTGAGAGGTCACGTGAGAGGCAAGTGGAAGTGGCCATGTGATAGTCTCATGGTGAGCCCGAGCCGGCAGCCCACGCGACTCAAGGCAATGACTCCGAGTGAGGTGCCGGCCTGCCCTATGCTGACGGCCTGCTGGTGACTCCAGTGAGCTGTGAGAATGGCAGAACAGCACCAGCGTGTCAGTGGGTGCTTGCTTTATACGCCTCCCGTCCTTGGCGCTGGGCATTCAAGGCCTTGCTCCCTCACCCCTTCCCGGCCTAGGACTTTCCCTTTAGCTCAGCCACCCCACAGCTGGGTGCTACCCCTAGGAGCGCATTGCCCCAGGAGACTCTGGGCAGAGGGGAAAGAGCAAACAGTCTCACCTCAGTCTCACCTCAGTCTCTACTCGTGGTGTGACTTTAGGCGAGTCACTGCTTATCTCTGGACCTCAGTTTTTTCCTCCTGTAAAAATAGAGAATTTAGTTATTAGGTGATCTGCCGGGTTCCTGTGAGTCTCAGACTCTCAGACTTGATTCAGGGCGAGGGATACGACCTCCCGCAAACGGCCGCCCGTGGAGATGGAGAATGTGTGTCTAAGAACATTTGAAACACATATTATTTCCACACCAGACTCGTTCCCGGGTGCAATCGGGTTTCACAACCTTCTGGAGAGGCTTTCTCCAGCAACAAAGGCAGTTCAGACAAGTGAAGCAGGGCTGGGGGCTTGGGCAGGAGTTAGACCCAGCAAATAAAAACTCCATTCAATTCCAGAAAACCAGCCTTGTGGGCCATCGGATAGCTCACTTTGGGTGGGATATTCTGTAACCAGTAGGATTATCTGCACCGATAAAATTCATACCTTCCAGCCCTCAAATAGAGATGTCCCCAGGAGGGTATTGATGGCATCATTGTTGTGGGAAAGAGAAAGAGAGTTGCCCAGAGATCCCATTGTGTGTGGAATAAAAGGGCCGAGAAACACATCTATTTTTGTATTAGCTAACTGCACACCACTGCACACCCAGATCTCTGCATTCTTGTCCCACAACAGCTCCCCTCCAGGAAGCCGGGATGTACTTCCAGCAAACAAACACAGGCCTGGACACCCTCAGGGCAAGGGCTGGATTTAGGGGCACAAAGAGCCACAGGCACCGTGCGCTCAGACCACTGGCCGGCCTTCATTCTTCACACACCTGAGCCCGTGAGCGCTGCTCTCCTGCCTTTAGCTTCTCCCAAGCCGGAGCAAGCTGCAGCCCGCATTCTTCTCTGCCATTGGATTGTCTCTGATGACCACCACCAGGGACGCGGTGAACTGAAGGACAACACTTGGTGCAGCCCAAGGACAAGGTGTGCCTCAGGAGCCACCGTCCACCACTGCATTTCCCAGGACAAACTTCTCACTTACGTTCTCTAAATTCAGCTGGAGGGACACCGGGCCCCAAGGGAAAGGCCCAGCAAGGTTCCAAATGATGGCCGCTTTCTTTCAACTGTGTGCTTGGCACTGTTTTAAGATACTGATGTACGAAAGCAAATTTTTTTTTTTCTCACAGCATGCTGCTGCTGGCACACCTGCTATCACCCCATTTTATACAAGTGGAAATTGAGGCACAGAGAGCTAAATGATTTTCGCCAAGGAGGATCACCCAGGAGGTGCCAGAGGCAGGATTTCCACCCTGGCTGACTGACCAGTCAGGGTTTCCAATCACTGTGTGGCCATGAACCACAGAGTGCCCTCCTTGCTCTAAGAATAACATAGAGTTTGAGTCAGAGTCCTGCCACTTATCCCTGTCTTGGCTTCTGTTTTCTCACCTGTCAAAGAGGAGTCAGAGTACTAAGAAGCTCAGAGTGTGAAGGGTGAGTGGACCTGGCCTGCGCAGAGTCTACGCCTGGGAGCTGCCCAGGGCTTGGTGATTCCCGCCATCAGTGACAGCCCTGCTGCTCCTCCTCCTCCTGGCTCACCCCAGGTCTGGTTGGTCTTGCAGTCTCCACCCTAGCAGTCCCACTTCGCCTCCAGGTCACCTCAGCTTTGCACTTGGGAAGTGAGAAGCTGTGGGCCGAGAAGAATGGTGGGAGGCTGGTTGCTGCTGTACCCCAGAAGCTGGGGGCTCAGGTGTGTGGAAAATGAAGGCCGGCCATTGGTGTTGCAGCTTTCTGTGCACCTAAATCCAGCCCTTGACCCGAGAGCATCCAGGCCTGTGTTTAGCTGTAGTGCGGCGTAAGAATGAGATCGGGGGTATAGTGGTGTGCAGTTGTTGGTAGCTAGTACAATTTCCAGGGTGAGAGTCGTGGGAGATAGGCCCTGGGAAATGCCAGCAGAACTCCTCTAGTTATTGTACGTGACACTGCAAAAAGCAAGCAACTGGTAGATGTCAGAGAGAAAATGACCAGAACTGGAATCCCAGTGTGCTCCAACTAACCCAGCGCTGGGCTCACTGTACCCACCAGCTCCCTCCGAGGACCCTAACTCCCATCTCATTCTGGGCCCCTGGGGCATTGATATTGTCCTCAAAATTGGCTCCCTGGCAGGGAAGGACCAAACCAGGGAGGGAGTACTCTGGGCCCATAATTTAGCCAAATCTCCTGGCAGCAGAGAAGCCATTAAAACCTTCACATCTGCTCTCTGCTCCAGCGACAAATCAACATGAGGCCTCTGACCATCCTCCAGCAGGTCTAAGAGCTGGGACGTAACCACCACTCTGTACACTTTCCAATTCAGCTCTCTGTTCCACCCCAGTGTGATGTGGACCGACCCTCCCTGTCTAGGCCCTGACCTCTCCCCAGGTTCTGGCACCACCACCAGCACAAGCCGAGAGTCAGCAGGATATGAAAATCACTGAATATGATGGACAACTCTATCATGTCCAGGGGTGAAGCTGTGTCTAGCCCCTACTGAGGAAGTGAACACCTCCCGACCTGTTTCTCTCCTTTAGAACCGGGGCTCTCATCCCTGGCGTGGATCTTAAAATTTTCAAAGAGCAGGGCTGACCCTGGAAGAAGAAATCACAAGTCCACTGGCCAAAGTCAAGCTTGGAGTTCTCAACAATCTTTCTATGTTATTGTAGTGCACAGCCTCGATTGAGAACCACAGGTGAAAGTCTTGGTTTGATGGGTTTTTCCGGGAGCCCTTTGAGCTGCTCTCTGGGCTGCAAGGCCTCCCAGCCTGAGCCTGAGCCGGTCTTTGTCAGTTCTGCGGTTGTGGCCCAAACTCTGGAGTTAGACCTCTGGCCTCCAGCCCTCTTTTGATCATGGGCTACACAGACTACATGACCTCTAGTTTGTCCTTTTTTCTTTTTTAAAAATTATTTTTTGCAGCACTGGGATGGAAACTAGGGCCTTTGTACTAAGCTACATCCCCAGCACTCCTCCCCCCTTTTAAAAATTTTTGAGATAGGGTCTCACTAAGTATCTGTGTTAAGCTTGGACTGGAGATTCTCCTGCCTCAAACTCCCATAGTGGTGGATAACAGGCATGCACCGTGACAGCCTACTCTAGGCAGAGTTTTTAAAATAGGCTTTTCAAGCCTCATTCATAGATTGTGTGGTGGGTCGACAGTGCTAGCATGCTGGTGCTGCCAACAGTGTGAAGACGCAAGGTGAGGTGTGCATCTCTTGGAGCAGCACCACGTAGAGTAGACCTGGAGAATCAGGGCTACTCGCCGGCTTAGCTTGCTCCTGTGCGCTGCCTCCTCCTCACCTCATCCCCTTCTGTGGGTCACAGAGGGTGATGACCTGGGAATGAGCACGTGTTTCTGTCTGTCTGCTGTCCCCGCCAGCACCTGTGTCTACCACTGAGCCCACAGATCCACCAATGAGCAGGTGCAAGGGTGGGGTTGTGGAAAACAAGAAAAGATTTGTTGTGGCAAAATCATATTGATAACATTTATGTTTTTGTAGCTCTCGAGTTTTAAAATGATGCTCTAGATTTAAAAAAAATACATGCATTAATCCTCTACATTTAAAAGTCTATTTGCAATTATTCTATTTGTGTATAAAGCCATAAGCAATTTACAAACTACCAATCACAGCTCTTGTCAAAATACAGTGATTACTGGGGCCAATGGCATAGCAGTGACACAGACTTCAAGGCAGGTGTGTCGTTTTGAGAGACCCCGCCCCAGGAGCAGGCACTTAGGGCAGTCCCAGAAGAGAACCGTGAGTCAGGCATGGGAGGCCATCTTTCTTCTTCTGGAATTCTCCTCTGACCTCCATTAAGGCATTGGCATGTAGCTGGCGAGGCTTCCCTCAGAGTTTGAGGTTTAGGTCCTTCAGTGGCAAACGACTTTCAGAGCCTCAGTTTATTTATCCACGAAAGGGGAGAAAAGTCACTGGATTAATATAAGCGCTAAGGGATGAAATATGTATGAAATACTCAATTTACTTCAGAAAATGGAACCTGCATTGCTTAGATGAGCTTGTTCTTTCCCCAAATTCTTTATCTTGGGAAATGTAAGCCAGCATCACCTCGGGCAGCCCCAGGTCTTTGGGAGCTTATTAGCTGAATCAAATGGAGAGTTCCACAACCAAACTGACAAAGGGGTGCAGAGTTGCTTTTGAGCCCCCCACTGACCTACAGATGGTCTTGGGCCAGATGGCTTAGGAGTGAGGGGCAGTGGGGGAGACAGCCCAGATGTTGGTGGTGGCGGCCAAGAGGGTCAAGAGAAGAGCTCACCTGCCCACCTGCTGCTCGCCTTCCAGTTTCTCCTCCAGAGGGGGCGCTGCCCGGCTCTGGCAGATGTGCAGTCTGGGAAGGTTTCCAGGCACCATGTTGGGAAAGCGAGCAATTAACCCCACGCCAGGTCCTACCCTGGCAAAATGGGGAAGAGGAGAGTGTGCCTCCAGCCTCGAGACATCACTTCTCATGTTCTTTCCCCCTCACCCAATGTCCTTCAGGACTTCTCAAGATGCAGATCAACTCTCCAATTTGGCCACTTCTCTTTCTCTTTCTCAAAATGTACCTGTCCCCCTCAGGACTTTATCCCTCCCCCGCTGAAGTGACGGATTGCCATTAAATCACACCAATGACTCAACAGCCTGGACACTTTTCCTGACCAGGAACCTCTGCCTTGTGACTCACTTCTGGTAGAAGTTTAGCACCACCACAGGACTGAGAGTAGGACAGCTGTGAGGGGCTTTTCACGCCCTCTAGGAGGAAACATGGTAGGCAGGTGACAGTGTCAGGAGAAAGAGCAAATTTGTGGTGAAACACAGGAAGAAAAGGGGCCCTGAGGGAGTCAGAGGGCTCTGGTGTGGAAACAAGGACACCTCTCTGTTTTTCTAATGGTTAGTCACATTGGGAGGCCGGGGACGGCTTAGTATTGCCCTCATGGGACAACGAAGAGTAGGGTACTCAAAACAGTGGGTTTAGGGATTTCTAATAGATTTCTGTGGCTATAGTAGCAAACTGCCACAAACCAGATGGTGTAAATAACAGAAATTTATAGTCTCACAGTTCCCAGAGTCTGAATCCAACAAAAGAGACGTAAGGAAGTTTCTTTTCCTGGCCTTTTCCCTTCGTTGTGGGTAGCCAAGTTCTCTCTGTGTCTTCTCACTATAAATATCTTTCTGTGTTCAAATTCAGATCCCAGTTTCATAAAGACACCAGTCCTATTGGATCAGGGCCTGAAGCACTCCGGCGTGGCCTCATCTTTCCTTCATCAATCATACATGCAATGGACTATTTCCAAGTCAAGTCAGCTTCTGAGGTTTTAGAGGTCAGGAGTTTAATATATGAATTTTGAGATGGGATACAATTACACCTATACCAGAGCTAAACATCGCTGTGCTGCTATCGAGGCCTGGCTGAGAGGGGTATTCTCAGGGAGATTTAAAATAATGCTGTCAAGCATTCACCAGGAAACCTTGGAACAGGAAGTCCTCAGGACACATCCGCTGCTGTTAGGATTATTTCCCAGGTGTCACACACAGGGGGAGCTGCCCCTCTGTCCACTCTGGCCATCTCAGTCCATGGGACTGGGAAAATGAGGGGCCAGAACTAGTCCTCACCCAGCTGACACCCAACCGGGTCTCCCATAGCCAAAGGCTTGAGGAAACACTATGTTGAAATAGACCAAAGATTTCTGCCGTAATTAAAATTCTTCTGGTAAAGAAGCAAAAACTTTGTGGGAACAAAGACTGTGAAGCAGAATTAATCATTTAGATAATACCAAGGCATGCTATTTTATATTTTTAACAAGAGCAAGAATTTTTAAAGTGTACTCTTCCTTGTGTCTTGGTTTCTTTTGTCTTTGGAAGAATCAGGCAGCTCAGAAACAGGGTTCTGGCAACTCACAACCATTCTCTGGGAATCTTGTTATATCTTCCATTTCACAGTCATTTTTAAATATTGTGAGGGACCCAAAGGGAGCAGATTCCTGCTTCAATGTGTCTGCAGTCTCCCAAACCTAAAGGTCTCCTGTCTGCAACAGAAAACCACCACAATAGCATGTTCCTATCCAATTAGGAGCCCGAGCTGATAAAATATTTTTTTTTGCCAAGAATAGCAATTCAAGAGAAAAAGAGAGAGAGATTTTCTTCTCTTCAGAAGTATGGAAAAAGGCTTTTAATCAGAGAAGCAGATCTTTCTTTTTATTATCAAGGATAATATGATACGAAATTCTCCTCAAAACTATACATAATGAAGGTAAAATGAATCATGGGAAAATTCTCTTCTGTTACCGTGAAATTCTGATGAGGATGGGAGAGTTTAGGAGTGTTTTAGTGACTTAGCCTGAACTATTATCTGCTTTTTCTCAAAAGGAAATCTCTCTCTCTCTCTTTCTCTTTCTCTCTCTTTCTTCCTTTATCCCTCAGAAAAGAACTAAGCCCCAAGCTCTTACCTCTGATGACCCTGAAACCCTATGCAAATAAAAAGCGAGGGTTAAGCCACATGTGTAAACTGCCTGGCTCATTGTTAAAGGCACATCCTTGGAAGACTAGGGAAGTTTTTGGTTTCAGGCATTTAACAAAACCTCGTCTAATCTTTCACTGACCACTCAACTAATGTAACAGAGATGTCAGCTCTTGGAAAATAAACACTTCACAGAATACAGACTTCACAGAATCAGATCAGTAGAGTCACCAAACCAACCCTAACTAGGAGCGCAAAACCCATAGAAAGTAAAATAATCTGGTATCCAGAGATGCCACATTATTGTAATCAAAATGTTCAGTTATCAACCCCAAATCTTAAAGCTTGTAGAAAAACAAAGAAGTATGGCCCACACAGAAAAATAAAAGTCATCAAGATGAATTTTTCCTGATGAAGCCCAGACTTCTTACTTACTCCAAATAAAAGGCAGACACTGGCAGCAGGTATTTCACAAAAATCATTCAATGATATGCTGTCTCTCACAGATATAGCTTAGATTCTAAGGCACAAATAGGTTGAAAACTAAAAAAAAAAAAGAACAAAAGGAAAAAAATAGCTGATAGGTATTTAGCTCGGTAATACAGCGCTTGCCTAGCATGTGCAAGGCCATGACTTTGATTCCCAACACAAAAGAAAAGAAAGAAAGAAAAAGAAAGAGGAGGGAGAAAGAGGAGAAAGGAAAGAAGGAAGGAGAAAAATGGAAAAGGACGAAGGACGGACCTTGCAAACGCACATCACATGGAGTGGCTACGCTAATAGATAAAAGGGTCCTTATGACAAGAAGTCTGACAGGAGATAAAGAGAAACAGTATACAGTGACAAAATCGTCAATTCAAATAATTATAAACGTATATGCACCAAACCAAAGGTGTCCAGAATTCATGCCGTAAAACTGACAAAAAGAAGGAGGTGATCCTTCCCTTCCATTGGGAGAAGTCAACACTTCACTCTCAGTGATGGATACAAGAGGATCATCAAGTAAACAGAAAACTAAAGCAGCACTAAAAATATTTGAGTCAAATATGAAGTCAAAAGCTTATTTAGTACACCTGTGCCCACTGGCGAAACTGTGGATCCTTGCGGCAACTGGGGAACGTCCAGGGGATAACTTTCAGGTGTGTGTTGTTTACTTGAGGGCCAACAAAAGGGGCAGGGGCACCTAACTCCACTAATTTACTCCACAAATACACATGACTGTTTTTGTCAACAATTAAACTTTTAAGATTAAGCTAAAAAATAAAGCTTGAAAAATTAAAAAATAACAACTTACATTGAAAAACCAAAGTTGGTTCTTTGAAAAAGCACGTTGACCTTTTCAAACAAAGTCAGCGAAGTAGATGTTACAATTTTCCCTGTCCCACAGATGTGCCGGCTGAGGCAGACCCATGCACTGAGCAGGTACTAAATTGCATCTGCCTGGCGCCGGGGGCGAGGCTCTGGAAGGACAGCTGTGAAGGACGTGTCCCCTCCGCAGCCCACCTCAGAGGAGGCAGACACATGCCTATGACTGAACAGAAGCCTGCCCTGGTCTGCGGGGTTCAGGAAAGGCTTTGCAGGGAAGGGCAGGCATGAGTGGATTTAGATGGAATTGGAATGGAGAAGCAGTGCCGACCTGAATGTCCTTTAGCAGAGGCCCACCAACCAGGGTGGGGACCAGGAGTCAGTACAGGAGCTCGGGCCGCTCAGCCGCGTTGTATGTGCTGCGGCAAGCTTTCCCTTTTGGATGTGTTAGTCACATTCCCACGCTGGACACGATATCTAACACCACAATCCAAAGGAGGAGAGGTTCATTTTCAGCTCACATTTGTACAGGTTTTTCTTTTCTTGTGTTTTGTTTTTATTTGTTTTTGATACAGTCTCACACTCTCTAGTTCAGACTGGTCTTGAACTATGTAGTGCCGGCTGGCCTCAAACCCATGGCAATCCTCCTGCCTCAGCCTCCTGTGTGCTGGGATTGCAGGCATGCACCACCATGCCAGTTTATGTGGTGCTGGGGAATAGAATCTAGGGCCTGGCACTTGGCAAACACTCTAACTGCTGAATTACATTCCCAGCCCCTAACCCACAGTTTTGAGAACTCAACCCAAAGTTGGCGGGCTCCGAGGTAGAAACACACGGCAGAAGGGCCTGAAGCAGAGAGAAGGGAGAAGCCAGGGACGAGAATCTACCCTTCCGGTCACATCCTGAGACTTAGCTCCCACCAGGCCCACTTGCTAACAGCACATTCAGCTATGGAGCTCATCACTGAATTGACCCACAAGTGAGTGTAGAGCACCCACGATTCAACCACCTTCCTACCACGTAAGACCACACGGGGACATCTTAGATCTGAAGCTTACCACCTTCCTCTGTTCTCGACATGTAGTTCCATCCTCCCTTTCCTGGCTGTTCTGGAAAGGAGGCCAGGAGGAAATGCAATCTCCCCCAAGATCGCGGGTTCTTTGGTAGCTCCACTTGGCAGTAGACTGAGAGAACCGGTTTAACTGAAGCCACAGCGACAAAGCTCAGGACTGGGTTAGGCGTCTTGGTGACCACACTGCTGCAGAAGTTACCAGGGGAGAGGAGGAAATGGGTTGGTTTCTGACTCAAGGGCGCAGCCTTGAGACATAGGACCTCCTTGTTCTAAGACTGAGTGGCCAGAAACACAAGAATCATGCCTCCCTACGTGGCTCAGTTGCTAGTGGATAGATTTGTGTTACAATCCTGATTCCATTGGATACTAAGTGTGTGGCCTTGGATGAGTAATTTGAGTCACTGTGAGCCTCGGTTACACCTGTGAAGTGGAGATGAGGGGTATACTAATGTCCATCATTACCCACCTGGGGCATTGATTCCAGGATTTCTTCTGGATACCAACCCTGGACGCTCAATTCCCTTATATACATTGGCATAGTATTTGCCTGTATCCAATGCTTATTCTCCTATGTACTTCACATATCTCTAGATCATGTCTAATACTTCATAAAATGTAAAAGCCATATAAATAGCTAATACACTGTGTTTAATAAGTAACTTAAAAATCTGCGTGTCTTTGATACAAATACATTTTCAAAAATATTTTTAATTTCTGTTTGGTTAAATTGGTGGAGGTGGAACTCGTGGGTGTGGAAAGACAACTATTTACTTAGTCGACGTAGTTGGAAACAAAATGGGATAATATATTCAACATACAGAGCATAGCAGACGATGAATAGCAGCCACAAAAAGAAAGAAAAATTAAAGATGAAAAGACCATTATATTGACCAAGAAATAGAAAAAATTAAATTACTAAAAACAGAAATGAAAGTGGGAATATTGCTGTCGATCTTGCAGAAATAAAAAAAAAAATAAAAGCCAGTGGTGGTGGCACCCAATTCTAGTCCCAAGTCTCTTGGAGATGGAGGAAAGAGGATGACGAAGCTGGGTCCCATTTAGACAATTTAGCAAGACTTTGTCAAAGAAAGAAAAGAAAAAGATGGTTGAGCTGGTACAACATATAGCTCAGTGTGAAACCCTGGGTTCAATCCCCAGGACCACAAAAAAGTCATAAACTATGAATAACTATATGCCAGATTTTAGCTAACATAGCTGAAACAAGAGATTCCTAGAAATAAGTATTGTCAAACCTGGCTCAACAAGAAATCGAAAATCTGAATAGATCTATAACAAGTAATAAAATGACTCATTGGGAATATTTTTTTCAACAAGAAAAGCCCAGAACCATATGTTTGAACTGCGCACACCAGTCCTCAACATTTTTCAAAAAGTAGGAGAGTAAGATGCGCTGTCTCATTCTACGAAACCAATATTACCTGATACAGAAGCCAAAAATATCAAAAGAAAAGAAAATTACAAATACCAATTATGAATATATTCTCAGCAAAATATTAACTAAATAACATGCAAAAGACAACGAATTATCAGTGAGCTGAATTGACCAATACATTAACAAAGTTATTCATTATGACAAAGTTGGCTTTATCCCAGAACGCAAATGTTCAGCTTATGAAAGTCAATTAATGCAGAATAAAATCACATTATAGATGAAGTACAACACTCCCTATCATGATCTTCCTGAGGGACACAGAAAAAAGCATTTGACAAAATCAAATGCTCTTTCATTATTTAAAATAAAAAAGATCCTCATTATTTAAAATAAAAAAGATCCTCAAACTAGGAATGTAAAAGATACCTATGAAAAATCCATAGCTGACATCACACTTAACTGGGAAACAGCAAAAATATTGCCTTTGATATCAGAGATGTCTGATCTGGAAGTAATTCAAATGTTCGTCAAAGAATAAATGCACACGTAAAATGTGACATAACTATATATGATGAAATATCATTTGACAATAAAATAAATTTGAGGTACTGACGCATGCTACAAGTTGAATGAAGTTTTAAAGCATGTTGAGTGATGAAAGTTGGTCACAGAAAGCTCACTTTGGTCTGGTTCTGTGTATACGGTCAAGGTGTGCATGGGGTGAAAGGATATACCAGGACACAGCGTGCCTCAATGACAGCCAACTTATGCTGGTTGTCATTTTGCTTTGCATGGGAAGTTCTCTCTTATGCTATGGTTAGAATGTGGTTTATCTCCTCCAAATTCGTGTTAAAGTTTCATATTCATTGTGAGATACTGAGAGGGGGATAGGGCTCTACTTTTATGAATGAATTCATCTATTCATGTAATGAATAATGAATTATCTTGAGAGTGGGAGTTATGGTTTGCATCTGGAAAGCTCCCCCCCCCTCAAATGTCTCTATGTTTGGATATTGTAGAGTTCCTATGGAAACACGTGTTGTTAAGACGTGGGCCTGGTAAAACCAGGGCTTGACCCGGCGTGAAGGGGATCACTGGGGCTTGACCCAGAAGTGGTGGAACACAGAGGTCTGACTCGGAAGGAGCAGGTCACTGCCCTTCCTCCCGCATCTGGCTTCCTGTCTGCATGCCACAGGCAAATTTTCCTTCACCTAAGCCTCCACCCTGTGCTTCCACCATTGCCAGCTGCCCGTGAATGGACTGAGACCTTTTAAAACTGCGATCTAAATTAAACTTTCTCCCCCTCAAGATATGAATGTTGGATATTCTGTCACAGCAATGAGAAAGTAACTAAGACATTGGGTCTGCTATAAGATCCATTTTGACAAGGTCTCTATAACACTCCTGTCAGTTGTCACATCGTGCCCTGCCCTTCCCCAGAACTCTGACAGCAACAAAGACATCACTAGAAGCAACCCCTTGATTCTGCTCCAGAACATCTGCTAAATAAACCTCTTTTTCTTCTAAACTTACCCAGTATTGTATTATCAGTGACAGAAGTAGACTGAGATGCTCTCCTATTCCTCACACTGCAATGAAGTCCATTTTCTCCCAACCTCGACGCAAATCATGCTCAGAGAAAGAGAAAAACGCTCATCCTCCCTTTAGACATATATTTAGAAATCTGATTGCTGATGTTTCTGATTGGGTCTGATGGGCCACCTATTTCTAATGTAAGGCCAACAGGTAAGATAAGAAGTATATTTGGGAATAGCGGGAATTAAAGGCAGAGGCTCCTAAGCCTCCCGCAGTGGGGTCAGTCAAACATCCCAGGCCCAGGAGGGCAGGAACAGGCAATGGGCTTGAGCATCATGAGAGCTGACATGATGAGCTTCTTCACTGGGTCCTCTAGTGCTTGAGATGTAACAGGCTTCGTGATATCTTAGGGTTTGCTGGACCCAGTGGATTTCTAAGCCTAACACTCTGGAGGAACGATTAAAGGAAAAAATAGGATCATATAATATCTTTGTTTGCTTTTTTTAGTTAACACTTTATTTTAAAAATAATTTCACTCATCATGAGTTTTTGTTATGAATTACTCACAAATTCAGGTATGAAAATAAGACTACCATCAACAAGTAATGATAATGTCCTAATATTCATAATAACATATCCTAATATGTTCTGATACAGAGAAGCCCTGTCAAAGCACGGTGCACAGGCCATCCCAGTAGGTGAGATGATTACTGGAGGCCCCAAACATGCCTTAGTGATAGTTTAAATGTATACATGTTTCTACAGTAGGCCTCCCTCTCATCCACAGGGGACTTCAGGGCCCTCCAGTGGTTTTTTTTTTTTTTTTTTTTGAGACAATGAGATGGTATTAATGTCATATGTATGAGTACTTCAATGCCATGACATCTGATCTGAAAATCAAGATGGCTGCTAGGTCACAAACAGATGAATGGTATGTACAGTGTGAATACGGTGGACATGAGATCACTTACATCCCAAGCGAGGCACACAAGGATGGTACAAGATTCCATCATGCTACCAAGAATGGTTTGTGATATAAAATATATGAGTTGTTTGTTCCTGGAACTTTCTATTTGATATTTTCAAGCCACAGCTGACCACAGTGAACAGCATCCATGGAAAATGGAGCCACAGAGAAGGGGGGATTGATATGTATGTGTACATACACGGTAGTGATGTTGGTTCATGCCTGTGAGACTGCTGTGAGTGTTTCTTTATAAAATTTTCGTTACGTAGACTGTATCAATTTAAGTGAAAATATTAGGTGGACAAATGGCCCTGCAATGTGGCAAAATTTTGCAATGATTAAGATTTGGGAAATTCTACCATAAGCAAGTGAGATCCGTAAATTGTTCTTACTCTCCTTTGGAGCTCTATCGACATTCTTCATGACAGACAATAGATTAAGTCATTCTCATTTAAAATATTTTTTCTTTGTTGTCATTTCTTTACATGTTTTCTTCTTCTCTATGCCATGTGGCGGCAAAGCCTTGTCTTGCCTTCCATACTCTCCAGCCACCTATTTCCTCCAAGCGGTTTTTTTTTTTTTTACAAAGAAGATGCATTATATCCACGAGTCTTAGTCTGTTCAAGTTTCCACCAAAAAATGATCGCAGATTGGGTGATGAATAAGTCATAGAAATTTATTTTTCATAGATCATGATGCCCACATGGCCACGTCCCGGTAAGAACGCTC
Source organism: Ctenodactylus gundi (assembly GCA_004027205.1). Taxonomy (NCBI): domain Eukaryota; kingdom Metazoa; phylum Chordata; class Mammalia; order Rodentia; family Ctenodactylidae; genus Ctenodactylus; species Ctenodactylus gundi. Next base: position 120,258 of record PVKB01000497.1, on the reverse strand, counting down.
TTCCATCTTGCAGACCGACTGCTAACTTTTCACTATGTCTTCCAACAGCAGAAAGAGGCCGAGGGAGCTCTCTGGCTTCTTGCGTAAAGGCACTGAACCTGTTCATGAGGACTCTATTCTCATGACGTCATTACTTCCCACAGTCCTCGCTTCCAGATATCATCACATTGGGTTTAGTGTTTCCACTGGAAAATTTCACACAAACTTTCAATCCATTGAACATACAAATTACGTATACATTTTAGCTCCAAAAACTAGTCCTCTTAGACAAGCTTCCTCTTCAGCATCTTGGCCTTGGTGGAGTGCTAGCTAAGAGTTTCCAATTTACTCCCATGACCTTTTACTTTGTAAATTTTATCAGAAATTCTCACTGGCAACATTAAAATAATCTAGTACCTAGCATTTTGTTTTGGTTGCTCTTTAGTTACTGTGGCTCAATACCTGGCATGCACAAACTACAGGAGGAAAAGTTTATTTTAGCTCACAGTTTCAGAAGGTCACAGTCCATCCATGGGCTGCCAACAGCAGTGGAAACACACAGCAGAGGCAGTGGTGGAGGCAGCTCCTCAGCACATTGCCAACAGGAAGCCAGGTCAAATCAAGTCCCAGGAAGAAAGCAGCAAGCAGCATATACCCTTCCTGGTCCCATCCCAGTGATCTGCCCCTTCTGGGATCAGCCTCAGTATTGAGTGTTTGGCCCCTTCCAGATTTAACCCCCCACCACATGACTGTAATTCAGTTCACGCACCCATAATCTACCTCTCCACACCAGACCCCAATGTCCCAGCAGTACATGGTTCCTTAGACAATCTATAACATCCAAATTGATGAGGCCTTTGGGGGGATATTCCACATCCAAACCACAATATTCTGCCCCTGGTCCCCAAAAGACTCACGTCCACCACTTCATGCAAAATGCATTTAGTCCTTCTCTAAGAGTTGCCAAAGTCTTAATAGTCCCAGAACTGCTAAAAATGTCCAAGACCAAATTCCCTCCTGGGGCATAAGGCAAATTCTCAGCTGTGAGCTCCTGTGAAAATCAAAGAAAGGTTCAACACTTCCAATATACAATGGCACAAGGTAACCTCTCCTATTCCAAAAGGTAGGGATAGGAGGAGAGACAATAATTGGACCAAAACAAGTTCTCTACCCAGTAGAGCAAGGGTCAACTCCTGTCGCTCCATGTCCAACACCTGGGGTACACTGTGGCAAAGCAAGACGTGAGATCCTAAGGGCCTGGGTGGTAGCACTGCGGCTGGATGCAATCTCCACCTTCTATCCTTTGGGTCAAATACGCTCACAGCCTGCAGCTTTTCTCAGCTGGTAGTGCCTGCTCCTGGCTTCTCCAGTTTGGAGGGGTGTCTCTATTGCACCTTCGGTTCTCCTTCATAACTTCCCTCCTGGGGATAGACTGCCTGGCCTCCAAGGCCTTCCTCTGAAATCTGAGTGGAAGTCTCCATGACCCCACAAGTCTTGCACTCTGAAAGCCTGTAAAACCAGGACCGTGTGGATTTCACCAAGATACACCACTGACTTGAGCAGTAGCCTGGCTCCCTTGTGCCCCGGCCGTGGCATTTGCTGGGTGTTTAGCTTGCTGAACTCCAAGGAACTGAACTCTAGAGAACACTTCCCTCTTTGTCCCTAAAGGGAGTCCTAGGGTACTCTTCTAAAAGCAAAGTTCTTTACCTTTCCACCCTTTAACTGATAAAGGGTGAGGTCTTTTGCTGATTCATGAGACGTGTTCGAGACCTCTTCTTTATAGTCCTGATTGCAAATACTTGGCTTCTTTTAAATGCTAGTCTCAGTAACTTCCCTGTGCTCTTGGGCTCCCCTACTGCAGTCCATTTTAGTCCGGCACAGCAAACTTCTCACATCTGTTGTCTCAGCCGTTTTATCTTGCCTTTCGCCATAAAGTTGGCTAGAAGCCATAAACTGTACCCAAGTGGCAGCCTGACTATTGGGCTGCCTTGAGATTTTCTCCACCAGGTTAACCAGGTCACCATCCTTAATTTCAGTTTCAGGGAAAGTCTTTAGACAAGGGCAAAACACTGACACATTTTCTGCCCACACGCCAATACAATTCTCCTTCCCATCTGAAACTTCTTGAGCCTGGCCTTTCCAATCCACACTTCCATCAGCATTCTGGTCTTCTGAGCTCCAACCCAAATCTCCCCAAGCTCAGCTCAGAGCACCCCAAGGCTTCTTCAGCAAGCACCTTCAAACCCTTCCACACTCCTCCTGAAGACCAGTTCCAAAGGCTTCCAAATCATATGGTCAGGTAGCGTTACAGCAACAACCTCACTTTTCTGGTACCAAATTTCTGTCCTAGTTACTTTTTGTTGCTGTGACTTAATACCCGACATGCACAAACTACAGGAGGAAAAGTTTATTTTCGTTCACTGTTTCGGAAGGTCACAGTCCATCCATGGGCAACTGGCTACAGTAGAAGCATATTACAGAGGCAGAGATAGAGGCAGCTCCTCACAACCTTGAAAACAGGAAGCCAAGTCAAATCAAGTCCCAGAAGGAATGCAGGAAGCAACATGTACCCTTCCAGGTCCCATCCCAGTGATCTGCTGCTGCTGGCTCCAGCCTCAGAGTTTGGCCCCTTCCAGGTCTAAGCCCCCACCGCACGCCTGTAATCTAATCCACATGCCTCTAATCCACAACACACCACAATCTGCAAGCACGTGGTTCCATAGACAATCCAGGACTTTCCAGATCCAAACCACAATGCGTGTTCAAACTGACACTGTTTACAGATATGGAAGAATGTCATTTATGGAAGATATTTGATTTTTATACATTATTATTTTAATTAGAAATATTACCTAAACACAGATGCTAACCTGAAGTTGTCAAAAGAAAGAATTAATAACATCCATAAAGAGGTTACACTGCACATTGTCACATCTGTTCTCCCCACATAGGGCACAGATGACAGATCAAAATAATAATTACACCAAAGTTCAAGTAGGTAAGCCGGTGAGTTTATTATAGTCACTACAGCAGTACAAGTGAGGGGTTACACACAGGAGTGTAGAGGATTCAAAGGCAGCTGCACCAACAAAGAAGCCTACCTAGCACAGGTGACAGCTCGTATCCCTGTGGCACTTATAAGTCTCAGGAGATTCCCAAAACTTGCATACCGGGCTCCGTCCCGCGCTTCCTGGGACTTGCCTTTTGAGTGACTGCAGCAGCTCTGATTTGGCACAGCATAAATATGCTGGTAAAAGCTCATATTGAGTGGCAAACACACAAAGCCTGGGGTTTGGAAAAATAAGTTCTGGTTCCTTGTTCTGGCCAGATTTATTTATATGCAAATAAACCCTTTCTCCAATCATTTCCCCCTATTTTTCTTAGTACGTATATGCGGTACACAGTCGTTACATTGAACTTGGGTATTTTGTGCACATATATATCACGTCAACATTCCAGTCCTTCCGTTCCCCCTTTTGGCCCTCCCATTACCTTTCTCTTTCTCCAATCATTGTCTCAGTGTCCTCATTTGAAAAATAGTGGAGCTGTAATTCCCTCCTTTCTCCTTTGAGAAGGTCAAATGAGGAGAAAACTTGAAGTGGTCTGCAAAGTCCAAGACGTTCTCTGGATGCTTCGTCACAATATCCCTGCGCTCCCTGCTTCCTGGAGCCTGCCTCACAGGTCCCCATGCACAGATGAAGGGTTTGCATCCTCCAGCTCCAAATGGAAAAGCAAATAACACGCAGCAGGGCTGAGAATTCCAAATATTAAGACCCTTCTTGTGTTTGTCCCTCCTCTCCAGTGCTTGGCAATAATGTAAGGCAAATATCAGGAGCCCAGAGGGGAATTAATGCTAGAAAAATTAAAAAATGCTGGTGTGCAATGGTGTAATTAAGCAATATAATTAAAGAAGTCTTGTTGAAATCAGCTGACAGGGGACATAGGTCACCTTTTGGAGACGGGAAAGGTACCAAAGTGTGTTTGCTCTTTCCAAGGCTTATCCATATTTTATGTTTTTATGTTATTCTGCCCAAGTCAGAAAAACAGAAAAACGTGTGCATGTGTGTAACTCACCAATCAGCCTGTACTTTCCTTGACAGAGGGGTCATGTCTTGTTCACCTCTTTCCCTCGAGTCCCTGTGTCTACAATCAGCCCAACAAGCAATTGGTGTAAATACTGTGGTTTTCTCTGGGCTCGGGGAAGGGTGAAAAGCACTTCTCAATTTTTATTCCCAGAAGTCTTCTCTGCCCATTGAACTTGAACATTTCTCTTCAATGACAAAAATGGGGCCTATGATTATTCTAACTTTAAATGAAATAATTAATAAAATGAGGTTGTCCTCTCTGGTAACAAGAGCTTCTTACATGCCCCTGAGACCCACTGTGCATTTTATCACTCATTCATTCAACAAATATTTACCTAGAATCTTTTCTATGCCAGACAATGTGTAGGATGCGGGAGCCAGAGTGACAAATAAGGCTCTCAGAGTCCCACCTCTAGTGCAGTTTATGCCCTAGAGAGGAAGACAGAAAGAAAAGAGGAAGCACATGTCATGTGACAACAGTGGTGAGTGAGGGGCAGTGAAAAGGGAGCCCGTGGTGGCTGGAGAAGGCCTGTTTAATGAGCCCAAATCGGGAAAGGAAGGAAACCTCAGCTCTAGAGGGAGCACGCTCACCCTCAAATCCAGGGATGAGAACTGGCTCCACGTGAACTACAAATACAGAAAAAGTCACAAAGCAGGGAGGGGTGATGGAGGAGAAACTCAGAGAGGCGGGTAGAATCTTACCCAGTAGGCCGGGTGGGCCATCTGCATTCAGGATTGCGTCCTGAAAGGAAACAGGAGTTTTAGAGAGTTCAGGCAGGGTGTGATGTCATGTGGCTTGCTCTTTAAGAGAGCTTTCTGACAGCTGTGTGGTAAGATGGCAAGAATGGGGTCTGAGAGAAAGCAGGTAGCCCATGTAGGAGGCAGGTCTTGGGGCAAAATGGTGAGTTCTCGGGCAACAAAGTCAGAGAATAGAGGTGCGAGGCTGGACCAGGCACCTTCCCTGCATTCCTTTGGGAGTCTCCATAAACAATCTTTTAAAATTGTTTTTAAAACATTTTATTAGTGCGTCATAGTTATATGGAATAGTGGATTTTATTTTAGTATATTTGTACATGTATATTTCTTACTTTATTTTTGCCTTCTGATTACCCTTGTGGCAATTATGCTGTATTGTCCATTTAAATGGCTTGGAAGCTGCCTAGGGAGCTCCCCTCCTGGGAGTGTCTTGGGGTGGGGTGGGTCATGGAGGTGACCTTCAGTATTACAACTGAAGTGCGACTCTGCTGCACTTCCCCTGTGCTCTGGTTTCCAGCCACCATGACATAAACAGCTTTTCTCCATTACTGGCCATGACATTTCAGCTTTGGGTCCAACTTACCATGGACTGAACTGTCTGAAACTATGAGCCAAATTAAACCTCCTGTCCTTTATTGGGGGCGTTAGGTATTTTGTATGAGCGATGCAAAAGGTATAACCCTGCTATGCCCTCTCTCTCTTCTCCCCAATCCCCTTCCTCTTTTCTGTAGTCTTCTTTCTATATTCCTATCATGTCTGTTGTTTATTTATTTTGGATTTTGACTTTCGGAGCCTGGATCATTTTGCTTAACATGATCTCTAGTTCCACCTACTTAAATTTTAGTCCTATCAAAATGTTAGAATGGACTAACCTGAAGAGTTGCAAGGTCATAAGTTTGGGTTTCTTCAAGTCATCAAGTTTGTGGAACTTGGTATAGCAGGAATAAGAAATGAATATGCCAAACTTAAATTATCAGTTTACATCCCCATTCAAGAAGATACTAGAAACTTAATCCATTTGGGATTCCCTCTTCCCTCATAACTATCACTAAGTTCTGAGAACAGGGTTTACAGGCAGCAAGAGACTGGGGAGGAAGTACCCAGTTCCTTGGTTGCAAGGAACCATGCTGGTGATCCCCTAAACAAGCACACCATGTATCTGAATCTTGGCTGTCCAAGCACACAGTTGCATCTGTTACTCCTGGCCACAGGGCCTCTCCCAGCCTGGCTCCCAGCCCCGCTCCCATTGTTACTTGTATGTTCCTCTCGCAGAATTCCAAGACCTGCAGGAGGCAGCCTCGTGACTTTCTGCCCAGACCTATCTGGTGGTTTTTAGCACTGCTGATCCTTCTCTAGACTGTGTAATGAAGAGCCCCAAGGGACTCCACCCAAATGGGAGGGTAAGCCCTTTCTCAGGTCTCCTACGTGCATGGGAATCCCTTGGGTAGGATATCAGCTTTTATCTCCCCCTTTACTCCTTTCAATTATTCACTCTCTCTCCAAGATGAGAGAATTTCCCTCTGGGTCAGCAAAACATGCTGAACTCTCAAGTATTTTTTTTTTTAAATCTCTGCCTTAAGTCTGAACCGGAGTTATGAATCTGATTCCTTTGTCCTTCCTTTCTGATGGCACTCCTCTCAGAGACTGGCTTTCTATCCTGCTATAGCTCACGCCCATAGTTGATGGGATAAAAGGTTTATCTTAGCTCATAATTTCAGAAAATCTCTGTTCATTCTTGGATAGCCAGCAATGGTGGAAGGTCTTGGTGAAAGTCCAGCCAGAGAGAAGTTGTTCTTGACATGGTGAGACAGGAAGTCAAGAGAGCAAGGAAAGTGAGCTAGTGTATAGCCTTCCAGGTCATGTCCTAGAGACACACCTCTTCTCATTAGGTTCTGCCTCTTAACAGCACAGGAAATAATGGATTAATGCCCATGATTGAACCTTCTAAACATGAGGCTCTTGGGGAACATTCTAGATCCATAATATCTCTGCATCTGTAGAGGTATCAGCCAGTCACTACTACCCTCAAAAGGAAACAGGCCTTAACACAATGTTGGGTCCTGACCCATCCTTCAGGAGTCCAGAGAAGGACAGGATAGCTTGAAAAAATAAAATAAAATAAAAACTATGGCATAGTCACAAGCCAGGCCAGGCTCTCCCAGTCTGGGATTTGAATCAGGAAGCAGACTGCTCCAGGATGGGCAGGCAAGAAGACGACCATAAAGAAAAACAGTGATGCTAACAGTGTCAAAAAGAGCCACAAGCTCCCTTGTAAGTGAGGATCGCCTGATTACCTGGTCCTTGAAATTGGCTGCATCCCAAAGGCCTGAGCAACAGCCTTTCCTGGCTGTCCTCCTTGAACTCGCCTGCCTGCGCCAAGCTTCCCTTCCTCTGAAGCAGCCACGTAGGCCAGTATCACGTCACATCCTGGGTGGCACAGGCCTTGTTATGGATGCCACTGTCTCGAGTCATGTCCCAGTCCCACCCCCACTCCCCTTCCCACGTTACAGCATGACCTAACTTGGACACAGGGTCTCTAAAGAGGAGTTAAGGTTAAACGAGACCATCAGGTGGTCCCTAGTCCAACAGGACTGGTGTCCACGTAGGAGAAGAGTAGGACACAGACGGGTATAAAGAAAAGACCGTGTGAGGAGGACGCAAGAAGAAGGTAGCCACCTGCCAGCCAAGATGAGAGGCCTTAGATCAGCGGTCCTCAACCTTTTGACACCAGGAACTGGTTCAGTTGAGGATCATTCTCCCAAGACCAGGGTGGTGAGTGGCACTCGTCCTGCAGTAGGGTGCTGGAGGGTAGCTTTGAAATGGCAGTGGAAGCAGGAGAGGGGGTGCTTATCCTGCCAGAAGAAGCTCCGTGCCTGTTAGTCAGCAGTAGCATTAGAACCGAATAGAAGCCCGCTAACCAGAGGTAGAGCTTTGCTCCTCTCCCCCCTAACCCTAACCCTAACCCTAACCCTAACCCTAACCCTAACCCTAACCCCTGCTGTCTCCATTCTTCCAAGGCCTCACACTGGTCAGTCCATGTCATGGGGTCTGGGGACCCCTACCTCAAAAGAAACAAGGAGTGCTGACACGTTGATTGAGGGAATCAGCTTCTAGAATTGTGAGAGGTTTCGGATGCGTAAATCTCCCAGTTTGTGTACTGCCTTATCCTAGCCAGAGCTGACTAAGACCCCCTGTCCTTTGAGCCTGGGCATCAGGGGAAGTTCTGACCTACGGCAGAAGCACTCCTTTCTGCCAGCTGGAAGCTACCCTGTTAAATACACCCATCCTTCCTTCCAGAGTGAAAGCAGGGGCCCATTCTCTTTTGTCTCCCTTCTCTATGCTTCTGTTTCCTGTCTAGAGATCTAAGCCCCAAATAGTTGGTATCTTCAACTCAATCGGCCAGCTGCATCTTTGAGGGGTAAAAACCTATTTCTTTGTCACGTCTCTAGATATGACCTCTTTCTTGTCTTGGCTCTGGTTTTAAATCCTCCTTAGCCACCAAGTTTCTATTGCTAATGAATTGGTCCCACTTCCTCTGAAAGTATCACACCTCTACCTCCCACTTTTCACAGGCCAGACCTGGGTGGTCTGCGGAGAAATACTTTCTGTGTTGGTAGTTGTGTTTTGATTTTAATGTGTAGAAGAAAAACTAGAACTAGCACCTCAGGCCGGTGATTTTGCAGTATCACTGCTTAGGTGGAGGCAGGTGGAGGTGTTCAAATCTACTAACCCAAGCAAACACCAGTGGAGGTGGTAAAAATCAACGCAAGGGTGTAGAAATGGCTAAAACCAGAGGACTTGTGTTTTCAGGATCAGGCACGCGAGGCATATGGCGGTAGAGGGAAGGGCGGGAAGGGGAGGCCTGGGCTCAATGGGCTCCGAGGGAGTACTGTTCTTCCCTAACACCTCTGTTGCTCCCTCTCTGTAACTGACCCAGGAAATCCCAGTCTCTAGTTGCCTGTTTACACAGGCTAAGCTGCCCAGGGCTTGCAGGGGAAGCAGAAAGGTCTCCTCAGCTCACAGTACGGTGGAACTCCACACTTTTGGATCACTAGGTGCTACACAGCTGGAAGGATTGGGAGGGGACTTCATTTTGTTCTCCCCCCTCCTCCCTTTTTCCCCCCCGCAAACTCCCCAGCCTTTACAAACGCTAGAAACCTCAACTGCAGTGTGAATTAGGTTCCTTTATTTTTAAGCCTTAGATGACTACATCCCTGTACCTGAGACCTGCCACTCACAGACAGCCGACACAACGCACCTTGCTGTGAGGTGCGAGGTGCACCCCAGAGAGGACAGGAGAAGGAGGCTAGAGACCTGGGAAGCAGGAGCTGCTCTGGGGGGCAGCTGCAAATTGTAGGCCTTCCCAGGGACACAGGGACATCGATATTCAGGATCTCAGGGAGGTCTGAATCCCAGGCACAGGGGAGTCACAGCCCGCGCCAGCAGACAGGTAGGCCTGGGCTCCCTCTGTCCTGCCAGCGGAAGCACCATAGCTGCAAGGGTATGACCCCCTCATTTGACTGAGCTTTATCTTGTTAGTTCTAAGGAGCCTTAAAAAAATGAGCATTATGGGAGGTATGTAACCGTGTGGGCCCTGTCTGATGTGTAAAGGCGGCTCCGGCTAAATTCATCCAATGGCATTTAAGGCTCATTAAATTTTGAATCCTGTGTCACCTGCCTTAGGCTCAAAATAGTTCTCCGAGTGCCTTTTGCCTCCCAACTCCATTTGAATGGAAATTGTTTCCATTCACCTCTCTGTTTCTTTCTTCCTGCAAGCAACAGGGACTCTAACAATCTCCTAGGCAGAATCCTTCACTCCACTGACCTATTATTTGAGGGAATTATTTGGACCTTGACGGGTGTAAGCCATGGATAGGGAAAATGGCAGGTGCACTCTTAAGGAGGCCCGTGGTGATCCCCTGTGCGGCAGCATGCTCCCACACCTGCTGCCCCTCACAACTGCACCTAGGCGCCAGCTCCTTCCACCTCACTGCAGCCCAGGCGCTGGGAAGTTCTGGGTTCCACCACAGGACAAGACCACGCCTCACGGAAGGGCAGCGAGGGTCAGTCACAAGCAGAAATCTTACACAGCTGTTGATAAGTACCATGCACAGCTCTGTAGCTAGAGGAAGTGAGAGCTATCCTCTTTTTTTATTGTTTGGCCTGAACAAAGGAACTGAAACACAGAGAAGCTAAGAAATTCCCCGAAGCTCACAGCAACTGAGCTGTGGAGCCTGACTCCAAACTACTTCAAGCTTTTGAAAATTGGCAGATAAAATAGTTTTGACACTATGAAGGCTAGACAAAATATGTCTAGTGTTTCAGTATTTTGTTTTGTTTTGTTTTGTTTTTTCCCTTGCAGTGCTGGCGTTGGACCCAGGGCTTCCCCTAGGCCAATCAAGTGCTCCACCACTGAGCTACATCTCCAGGCCGAAAATGCGTCTAGGAATGATAAACCCGTCTTCCGCCTCCTGCGAGACACCTCTGGTTTCAACTCCTCCTTTAAAGAAAGAGCAAAGTGGCCATCCCACCCAACCCTCGCACCCCAGAGGGAGACAGCTCTCCTTGGGAGCTGGGCAGAGAGCCCAAAAAGGGGGCAGAATCCAGTGTCAGGCCCAGACGGTGGCCCTGAAGTCACCCTGCTTACATGCAGAGCGGCAGCTTCTCCAACCGGGACGGTTCTGTTACTTTAAAGAAGGGTTCAAGGAACCTCGTCTGTGGCTGGTTGACACCGCACTGCGTTAAATCAGTGCAGCAAGTGTAGCACTCGGCATGAGAAATGCCAGCTCTCATTAGCCGGCGTATAAATCTGCCTCCGCGAGAAGCGGGACTAAAGAAGGCCGGGAAATGCCAGGAAGCGGGAACATATGTTGCTCGCACAAAAAGCCTCCCTACCATGGGCGTCCTCCTCCGCGGCAGCGAGGCACCTGGAAGCGGGCGCCCCGGTGTCGCCGCCCCCGCTGCCCCGCTGTCTCCGCGTCCCCTCCCGGGTGGGAGGCTCCCATCCTCGCCCAGGCCTGGTAGGAGGCTCTCCTAAACGGCCGCTGACACCGCTGAGCAGTCACAGAACGTCGTAAAGAGTAAATGACTCCATAACGCAAAACAGTAATTAGGATGGGGTGCATGCTCATGCTATTTACATATTTTAACACCCTGATATTAACGAGTCTTCCTGATGGTACATAAATGATCCGGCCTTTGTATCATCCGTTCCAGACTCAGGTGGCGCGGGCAGTCCTTAAAAGCAAGCGCCTGTTCCTGGTGGAAACGCTGGGCAGGTGAGTGGGCAGAGGAATGTGGGCACACGGTGTGGATGTGCTGGGGGGAGACTCAGGCTGGAGGGAGGGTCTGCGCTGGGGGAGAGACCCCTGCTGGCTGCCCACGGGGGATAGAGGCAGTGCGTGGTTGGATGTCTGCCAGCCAATGTGCAGCATGGTAATGATAACTAATAATAATGATCTCTGGTTAGCAGCGTTTGCCAGTTTCTGCGGAGTAAATACTCTCACTCTGGCCAACCCAGCGAACAGGCTTCCAACGTGACTTTGGTCAACACGGAGTCGGGGAGAGAAATATGTCACAGGCCACTATCGAATCGGCCCCAGTCAGTGCCTTGATCTGTGTGTGCACACCGAGGAACAAGGCACAGCTACGTAACGGTGCCCTATCCCCGATGCTTTCCAAGGTGCCAGGACCCGGCTCTTTTCTTGTGCCAAAGAACGGTATTGGGGAGCAGGTGAGGGATCTCTGAATCCAATGCTTTCGCTGTGCAGACGGGGAAACCACAGCCCAGAGTGGGGAAGAGGTCCTGCACGGGTGGACCCGGCGTTCGCGAGGACCCGGAGCTCAACTCCGCTTACTCCCAGCCCTGCGCTCTTTGCAAGGTGGCCCTTCTCCCGGGTGTCCCTTCCTCCCTCCTGCCCAGCAGAGGAGGTTCTTTCTTTTCGAGGATGCTCCCCTCTCCGCCCCCGTGTGTACGCATGAGTGTGTAAGTGCGTGCTGGGAAGCCGGGCCGGCAGCTCCAGAGCGCTGCATGGTGATGGTGGTTGCCAGGTAACCGGAAGGCACCGTGGCAGGGAGCCTTCCTGGCAGAGATGGGTAATGGGTGCAGCAGGACCTGCCCCTCCCTGGAGACACAGTGGAGATGTCTGGTACGAGGACCTGAGTCAGAAGCGGAGTATGCAGTCCGCGGAGGAGGAGACCCTGTGGCCCAGAGGGACCTGGAAGAATGGTGGTCCGTGCCCTGTGTACTCCGCAGAAAAACCAAGACCAGAGCTGACCAGGAGCAAGCCGAGGTCAGGCACGCCATCAGTTGGGGGCAGAGCCAGGGTGCAGAGCTGAATGTGGGAGGATCTGGGGCTCCCCAGAGTGTGTGAGCCCCACTGAACGCGAGCAAGCTTCGTAAAAGCAAAAGTAGCCTCGAGCGCCACGTGCAAGGGGCTAATGAGACCTTCCGCGCTGCGTGAGCTCGGTGGCAGTCCTTCGCTCCCCATCCCATCCCGTCCCCGGGGTAGGGAGCAGAGCCAAAGCGCAGCAAGAGGGACAAGAAGGAATGATGGTGACATCACGGGTAGGAGGGGGCGAAGTTCCGAGGGGTCACTCTGCTGAACAGATGGCGGGCAGATATTGGTTTTAACTCGCACATGGCTGAGTAAATAATGTTTAAGTTTTTCTTGCCAGCCTGGGGAGCCGAGCAGATCGCATGGAGTGGAGGTGCCTCCACCTCCCGCCCGCATCATCTGCTCTTCCCGGGGTTTTCATTTCCTACCCTGTGTGCGCTTCAGAGCACGGCTGGCTGGTCAGGAAGCAGGTGCCCTTGGAGGCAGGCGTGTGTGTGTGTGTGTGAGGAGGGAGGGGTGGGGGTGGAGCGGGGAGGCAGGCGGGCATTTTATTGCGATATTGCAATGTGTGCCTGGCTAGTACTTGTCAGGCAAAATCACCATCAAGGGCGTCACAGCCAAATTGCCTGGGGGGTTGGTGGTGTTTCAATCCTTGATAACAAAGAGCCTCACAGGATAACACCTTCCTGGGTCTGCTTGTCAGGAAGGTCCTTTCTCTGCGCGCTGATCAAAGGCCTGGCTCTGGTGAGACTTTCAGGCTGGGCTCCTGAGTTCTGATCCTGATAGGGCCTCTCACCGGCTTTGGGTATCCCCTCAGCGCCTCTGGGTCTCACTTTCACTCCATGTCCAGCAAGGATGTTGGCACTGACTGGTCTGTCTCCATGGGGAAAAACGTTTGAATGAATAATGACCGCGTGAATGAGAGAGGGGAGGGGAAGGAACAACAGAGATGTGGATGGTGACCTCGGCTGAGGATTCGCCAGTGCAGCGGGAATAGGCTCACTCTGTTCTGCTTTTTGAGCCCTTACTTGCTTACGTCTCGGAATCAGAAATGAATTAGGCGCAGCAGGACCTGCAAGGATCTCCTCTATGAGCAAGCGGATAAAGAGGGACCAAGATTACAGGAGTGTGCCTGAGGCACACCAGGGCACTCTGCAGGCAGTCACACTGCCTGGCTTCATGTCACCTGAAAACTGTACGGCCTGGGAGTGGTAACTTTGTGTCTCAGCTCCCTTGTCTGTAATAGCTGTAATGATCATGAGGAAAATTAAATAAAGTTAAGTCATGTGGTGCACTGACCAACGGCAGACTCAGAGGAAGCAAATTCATTTCACAATTCCACAAACACCAAGCAAAGACTCGGACAAGAGAAAGAGGGACAGAGGGGTCTTCACTTCTTATCCCTTTCATTCTAGACCAGATTTGCGAATGTTTCTCCTATAAAAGGTCAGATAGTAAATATTTCAGGTTTATGATCTATACAGCCACTACAACCACTCAGTGCTGTTGCTGCAGCTGGAAAGGGGTGTAGGTGACAGAATTGGGGTTGGGAGGGGGGGGTTGTGCTCCTATAGCATGCCGGTGTCGAGCCCTGAAATTCAAATACATATCAGGAAATATTTTTATCTTCCCAACACTTAAATGTAAGAACCATTTCACCCCTTAGGCCACACAAAAATTTGAGCATCAGGCTGGATTTGGTCCATAGGCTGCAGTCGACCCCTGCTCTGGAGTGATGATAGTCACGGCAGTTCCGGGGGCTGGTAGCCAGAGCTAAGAAGACAGTTCCTCAGCGTAAGGGACGCAGTCCTGAGGGGGATGGTATTAATTTAGCTCAGGGAATATGAAAGGCTCTGTGAGGAGGTGAAACTTAGGCTCAAATCAGCATGATCAGATAAAAATCAGATATGCCGAGGAAGTCTTCTGAAGAGGATCCAATAAAAGGCAGGCTCATGGCTTTGGTGTGTTCGAGTAGAAAGGCACCCCCATGCCTGAAGCCCAGGACTTGTCAGGAACGTGGAGGAATTGTCTAGAAAGGCAAGCTCGCATCGAGAAGGCTTGAGTTCATAAGGAAGCTCCACGCCGTGTGATTAATTCACTGTCTGTGCAACTGGCCTTGGTTTGATTGAAGGAAAATATTTGAAAAGGGATTCACTATGTAAATACCTTTTGTGATTTCTTTTAATATGTAGGCATAAAAGGAGGGAATGTATTTAAATGTGCTGAAATGCTGAATCAGTCTTGGCATTATTATCTACCAACCCTAATGAGTCTGTTTCTTCTGCAGAGGAGGGACTGATGCCTCCAGCACGGCGGCCCAGGACGTGGGGGTCTTCCTGCTTATCTCTAAAGAGCCCTTCCCCCATCACGGTGGGTTTGCTGGACTGTGGGCGGCCAGAGCCCCCAACACCTGATGACAGTAATGTCTGCCTTCTGGTGGTGTTATCAAAATAGGGCCAACATGGAGATTCAGAGGAAACCTTAATTTTGGGGGGCTTCTGGCATTTGGCACTGTCCGTGATGGATGATGGCAGGGTCCTGGTTCCCCCTCCGCAGGCCCGGGCCTGCTGCTTCGGTGGGAAAGCAAATCGGATGTCTTAACATTTATGTAATAAATCTGTCAAGAAGGCCTTTCTCTGTGTCCCAAGGAATGGGACAGAAGGAACACGTCCACACATAGACAGCCGTGCTGGATGAGCCTCCAGACTCCGAGAGCTAAGGAATCTGAGATCCTGCTCCTGACACATAGGCACACGTCTACAGCACAGGCAGACGTATTCCCACATACCCCCACGTGTCCTACACCCCCCCACATCACACACACCATACACATGTGTGCGATGCCCACAACCCATCTCTACACACGCAACATGGATTATGTGTGGACTGTACGCACCACACATGCACACCACATTTACCATTGTACATACCTGTATGCACACACAACGCACGTGCACACATGCAAATGCAAAGTACACACATACGTATGCATGCACACATAATGCAACACCTCACTTGCGTGTACCACACACATAAAATGCTGCACAGGCACACACATACACCACAGTGCATATTATGCATGCCACACACACACACACACACACACACACACACACACACACCGCACACACAACTCACCTGATTCTCAGCTGAGTAATTTGTGCAGCTATACCCGTTTAACTGGAGCTTCATCTGTTAAATAAGTGCTTCTTTTCTGCCGTTCTGCAGCTGTTGCTGTCTGCCTAATTTCAATCAATTAACTTTTACTTAAAAACATTAAGTTTCTTAATGCTGCTGCATTGGGCCAATTGTATAGTAAATTGTGAGTGTGAAGGAGACAAATTACTCAGATTTGCCATCCCGAGGAACAAATTCACCATTAGGGCAACATCTTCCCAGGAGCTTGCAGCACCAAGTGAGGGAGGCGGGGAGGGAGTGGGGGCCTGGGCTGGGAAGCCTGGCACAGAGCCCTCTTCTCAGGAGCCATGGGGGGCTCTCTGTGGGACTTGCTGTGTGGGCAGAGTGGGTCACTCCATTGGGGGAGCAAGGTAGAGTTTGAAACAAAGCATTTGAGAGACTAAATAAGTGGAGATGATGCGGAGGCAGCGGAGGGACAGCATTCCCTGGATGCCTGCTGGGAGTCCCAGGAGAAGAGGCACAGGGGCCTCTCCCCTCTTGGGGCTCCTCCCCGTCAGTTCCCGCATCTCCCATCATGTGACCTCAAGCCAGCTGCACATCGGACCTGGTTCTAAAGTTAGTCTTCACATTCCGTCTGGATGCCTTGCTGTGATCTGCCTGCCCTCGCCTGGGGTCCTGCAGGGTTCTGCCCACCCAGATGGACTTGAGATGTTCCAGGAGTACTCCCAGCACATCCTCCCTCAGGGTGGGGTCTTTGCACCTGCTGTCCCCCCTGCCTGCAGTGCTCTTCCCCCAGATAGCTGGCTCCCCTTGCCTTCCAGGTCCTTCTTCAAAGGAAGGAGTACACGCTCTACTCATGCACCATCTTCACGCTCACTGATCTCACTTTGTCTACAGCTAAAATGTTATCTCCTTTCTGCTTGGTCGCCGCTGAACACCCAGTGACTTAAACAGAGCACAGCACACAGCGAGTACTCAACAAATGTTTGTTAATAAACAGAAGAGCTCCGGCTGGCATCTGAACCCTCAGTAGCAGTCAGCCTCCTGCTTTTTGGCATCTGTGTTACTCAACTTAGGTTGCAATAAATACCCAAGATATAACAATCAACTTCTAAAGAGGAAAAAAAGGTTGTTTGGGCTCCCGGTTTCAGAGGCTCTCACTCATGATTGGTTGGCCTCAGTGCCTTGGGGCCTGCAGTGAGACAGCACATCACAGTGGGAGTGCACAGCAGAGCTGGACCACCCATGTCACGGTTGGGAAGAAAAATCAAGGAAGAGGAAGGGCTCGGGATCCCCTGTCCCCTGTCATGGCTTATCCCCAGTGGCCTAAAGAGCACGCACTGGACCCTGTCTCCTAAACTTCTACCGCCTCCTCCTAGTGCCACTCCAGGGACCTAGCCTTGAGCGCTTGGACCTTTGACAGACACTTAAGGTGCACACCCAGGCAGCCTCACCTCTAAGGGTACTCCCTCACACCCTCATGCTGTGGCTCGAAGGACCTCTTTGTCATCCCCAAACACCAGCTGCCCATGTCTGCCTCTGAACTTGGCCCTCCATAGGAAATAAGTTAGAATTCCCGCCAACACACATCCTTATGCTGGAGTGTCTCCTCCTGCCAGAAGTCTTCCTGACCACACCAAACTCCGGAAATGGTTTCTTCCTCTAAGCTTTAGTCCCATGAAAGCTCCCAGAGATTCTCAATGCTGATTGGTCACTGTAATTTCTCTGCAATCTTTCAACAGTCCAGATTCTGGCAGCCTCCCCCTGAGAATGGGATTCAGGAAACAACCATGGAGGTTCCCGGATATTGGCATATTTTAAGGTCTGTTTACTAATCTGATGTGGGACTCTGGTCTAGTGGTTTTCCTTGATCCCTTGTTCACATCAGACTCTCCCCATGAGATAACAAGCAGCTAGAAAACCATCTCTGATATTAACACCCAGTACATTCGAGCAAATAGTGTTTCACCAGTGCTCCTAAGAAAACACAGACACTAGGAGTCAGGTGGAACCTCCAGAAGGTGGGGCCAGGAAGGGCTAGGCGCAGCCCATCAGGAGACAGACCTGGCAATCGGGGTCAGGTGGCCTTGGGGTTGAGCGCTGGGTTTAGCACTTACTAACTGGGCCACGGTGGAGACCGTTTCACTCCACAGTGTGGGTGGGGACCATAGTAACTTCTGCCTCCTCGTGGGGTTGGGTGCAGATTTGGCACCAGCGAGAACAGTGCTTGGCATAGTACCTGGTGTGCAGTAAGTGCTCGATGACAGAAGATCCTCTCTGAAGAGACGGAGGCTCCCAACCCCACCACGCTCCTCCAGAGCTGACCAGCAGCAGCACGGGATGCTGCGTTGTTCTCTGGGCCCAGCCATTCTACCCTTCCCTCCTCCTCCACCCCTACTCAGCTGGGGGTCCACTTGGGCAGCTGTAGAAGTATGCGCCCTGCCCGCATTCCATCTCAGGCCTCCGCTCGCACCCCACCTGCCAATCATGCCACATGGTCGGCCCCCTGCCCAAGGAGCCTGACTGTGCAGCAGCCTCACGGCACACGCAGGGCTCACACATGCTCACCTGGCCACCTGGCACGCAGGCCCGTGTGCTGCCATGGCACACTGCCCACTCCTGGGCATGGTGAGGCCGATGTATAGCCTGGCAGATGGCAGCAGGGTGGGGGCCGGGAGGAGAGCAAGAGCTCCTGCAGTGCTTGAGGTGAGAATTGGGTGGAGATGGCGGCCAGGGCAGGGAAGGAAACCTGGCAGGCTGGCAAGAGATGTTGTAATGGCTTGGGTCTGTGGAACGGACTTCCACACTGCGGAGCTGGGCTGTGTTTTCCTGGAGGTCTGACTCACTCCTGGTCATGACATCAAGGTCATTAACTATTGAAGCTTACAGGTAAAGATGATTCTGGGATTGAGATCCCAAGGTATATATTCTGCATCCAGGTCTGAAACTTCACCCCAGTTCAATTCAACCAAATTGAGCAGTAGTTTTGGGAGTGTCTACTGTAGCTCTATTCTCAGTAACTAACCTGGTGCTCCATCAGAAGAGTAGACTAAGTCAGAGCTTTGGGGACTGGCCGCTGCCTGCCACCAAACTAGCCATGCTCAGTGTCTCAGCACCTTGGCTAATACCTCCTAGTGATGGGCTGGTTCAGTAGTGGCAGTGGAAGTCATGGAGGAAGGTGAGAGCTTTAAGGTGTCTCTCAGGGTTGGAGGCGGGGAGAGTTTGCCATATGGATTGGGTAGAGCTGGACAATCTCAAAATAGGGAAGGAAACGTTCTCATAGAGGTCATGATCTCAGGCTCTGGATTTGGATACATGGATGCTGTCAGTTTTAGCTCTTCCAACAGCAGCCAAGGGGCTGTTAGGAAATCAGGTGACCTCTCTGGGCATCACTGCCTTCATTTGAAAAATGGGATCAGAAGAGTTCTTACTCCAGGATTCCGAGGATGTAGTGAGATCAGTGAACTCAGAGCCTGAGACAAAAGATGTTTCCTCAATACCATCATTCTAAAACAGCTGCAGAAATCAAGAATGTACCTCCCTCAAAAAACCATTTAATAGTGCACATACCTATTAAACACAACCAGTGACCATGGCTAATATTTGTGATACATCACATGATGCTGATCTTTAGGATTCACATTGCTTTATCCTCACAAGGGAGCCTAAAGATGGAGGATGCTGTTATTTCTCACTCACAGAGAGTATCATGTAAGGTACTCAAGAACCCACTGCCAGCATTTTGAACACAGGTCATCTAAGATCTTCCAAACTTAACTACCCTGTTGCTCCCCTTGGTCCCACTGGGCAGCCCATTAGGCTTCTTCTTCCCGGGGTCGTTAGAGGAACAGAGTATGCCCCAGGGTGCCTTTCTTCGCTGATTTCCCCTCTACTTTCCTCTCTGATCCTCACGATGGAATGGCCCCAGTCTACTCCATTCCAGCCTCTCTGACCTTCTAGGGCCATTGCATGAATTCTCTGAGCTCATTCCCACCTAGTCCCCTCTGTCCAGGGCCCTTGTACCCTCGCTGCTCCTCCTGCCGAGGATGCTTTCCCCAGTCTTCATGGGACAGCTCAACATTTTATTCTGAACTCAACTCACAGGTCAGCTTTTTAGAGCTGTCTTCCCTGACTACCCCCACCTGAAGCATCATTTCTAACAAGGACACTGAGTTCCTCAGATTTGAAAGGATCTTGTCCGTCTGTTTCCTTGGTTTCTGGTACCTCCACACAAGAAAATAAGACTCCCGAGGAAGAGAATATTTCTACCTGTTTACCGTGTGTACTCTGACCAGCACCTGGTGCAGGCATGGCATTTGGCCTTTGCTCTCCAATAGTTCTGGTAGCAGCTGGCTGTCTGAAGTGCCCAAGCAACAGAGGGCAGTAGGAATGGGGTGTCCCATCTCTGCTCCAACATAGGATCCCCTGGGAGAACTCCGGCTCTAGCTACAGGAAGGATGCTGAGGAAAAGGCCAACTGCCGCCACTACTTCTGCCCACCTTCTCTGATGACAGTAGCATGCAAATCTGAGCCAGCATGACTGACTGAAGGAAGACAAGAAACACAAACTCACTTCAAACTCAAGTGTGTAAGTCGTCTCTGACCCTCCATTCTTCACAGATTAGTGCAGGGCACCAACACTCAGGGAATGAAGCCCCTCGAGCCCAGGGCCCTGTGTAGGCCTCACAGGCCCTTTGCTGTATCCCAGCAGGGAGGCTTTTCAGACTCCCAACCACAATTTTCATCAAGTGTTGGTAGGCCTGAGCACATTATCTTTTCAAAGGCCCATCTGCACAAATTTTGCACTTGTCACGTTGGAAGCAGAAGAACAGGAATCTCTGGGGATGTTAGAGTCCTCAAGATTAAGGACCCTCCTGGAGCAGCCAGAACTTGTTTGGCCTCCTAAGTATCCAGCAAGATAGTTGCAGGTGTAGACAGCACAGGGCCTTCAACGCTCTCTCCGTAGCGTTAGCTACCTGGTCATTGCTGGCTCAGACTGAGGCTCAGAGAACCACAGGGCATTCCAAGTCCTTTTGCTTTGCTCTCTGATCGTTCTCTGCTTTCTTTAATTCTCTCCTTGTGCTTTTTTTCCTGTTCCATAATAACCCTGCTACACAGATTCTATTAGTGTCTATGTGATCTTGGGCAAATTACTTAACCTCATTCTTCACCACGAAGTGGAAATAATAATACCCACTGCATAGAATCGTGATGATTTAATACGATAATGCATCCAAGGCAATTAAACAGGGGTGAACACAGAGAAAGCACTTAATAAATTCTTCTTGCTGCTGCTGTTACTTTTAGTTAAGCAACTCTTATTTACTATACTAAATAATTGTAAAAAATCTCAAGTAGTTAACAAAGAAGAGGTGTGCTCCTTGGTTGTGTCACTGCAGGCATCCTCTCCACAGTGATTTAGGGATCAAGTTTTTTCCATGATCTGGCCACCATCTTAGCGTCATTTATACAGCTGTTGGAAGGAGAAAGATGATGGAAGTTCTCACACGGGAGAGTTGAGGGAGCTGGATCTGGAAGAACTCAGAATATACCAGTATCATTCCATTGGCTGGACCTCAACCAAATGGTCTTCCTAACTGCAATGAATCCTGGGAAATGTAATCTAGATGGGTGTTTAGCAGGAAGAGACACGGCTTGTTGGACAACTGGTGTTGGCCAGTTATTCTTTTGTTGTTATCAAGCCATGTAGTTCCCATGGCCCCTGACAAAACTTCACACTGCCCCATCTCTTATGTCACCCTTGTTTCTCCCTAGTACCTCCCTGTTCCAGACAAGGAAGCAACTGGCATGCCTGATGAAGGTATAGAAACTGTGTACTGACCCATAAATACAGAAAATATTTCCCTGTGACCACATTTCACTGTGGACAAAATCTTTATCTAATTTTTCCTTTTCAATGCTATCTCCTAACATTGTTCCAATAATATAGTCAGTCAGTAGTTAAAAAATGTCAATGGTTTGCTTGAGTATTTTTATTTCAGTGACATTCTGAAATATGTGACGATTGGTCTAGTCAGCACAAATATAATAACACTGGCTCTGTGTTAGTCAGCTTTCCAATACCAGGACAAAATACTTGAGATAGCCAACTTAATAAAACGTAAGGTTCATATTGGCTCAGTTTTAGAGATTTCAGCTCATGGTTAGTTGGCTGTCACTTCCAGGCAGGAGATAAGACAGAACAGCATGGTTGGAGGAGGGGGAGAGACAGGGCCAAGCAAAGTCACCCACCTCTTGGGAGCTGGGGAATGAGAGAGAGGGACCAAGGTCCTAAGTCCCACTTCAAGGGCATGTTCCCAGAGAACTAACTTCCTTCCACTAGGCCCCATCATCTAAATAGAAATTCCATTACTTCCCAATAGTGCCATAGTCTATAACAGGTCCTAAGCTTCAGAATCAAGAAGACATTTGGGGACGGGGGGATTTTAGTGGACCAGTGGCACAGGTGCTAACTAAAAAAAGCTACTCTTTAATACTGGCTAATTGTGACTATTTAAGAACCACGTATTATAAGATCTTGTTTAGTTTTTAAATGAAGAATGTGGGATTTTTACGTGAAGTCTGCCAGTTCTTTAAACATAAATTTAATATTAATTAAGATGCAGTAGACTGAAGCAAAACAAACAGAAGACCTGCAAAAATATAATATGCGGAAAGCTAAGTATGGCAGCTCATGCCTATAATCCCAGGTCTTGACAGGCTGAGGCAAGATGATCTAAAGGTCAAGGCCAGTCTGGGCTATACAGTGAGTTCAAGCAAGCCTGGACCACATAGCAACACCCTGTCTCAAGAACATCAACAAAAGAAAAATATATAATGGGGGAACCCCAGTATGAGCCAAATGGAATACATTGTTAGGGCAACAGTAATCCAGAGCTGTAACTTGCATCACAATCTCATTGACCAAATTGCTATATCCTTAAACAGACTACTGAAATGAACCTATAGAGAAAACAGACCTTGACATGTTACCTTTAGATAAGAGTGCTGAATATTTTTTAGCTTCTTTAGAAGTCTAGCTTTCAGGAAATCATACACACGTTTTTTTCTTCAGCTCACAGGGACTTTATTAGAGTTCTCTGGAGAAGTAGAACCAATAGAGTGAGAAAGAAAGAGGAAAGGAGGGAGAGAGAGAGAGAAAGAATATATAAATAAAAAATTAGTGTTTGTGATTGTGTTTGTTTGTTTTGTGGGGCTGGGAGTAAACCCAAGGCCTTTACACTGACCTACATCCCTAGCACGTCTTTTGGTTTTGATTTTGAGACAAAGACATGTTAAGTCACTAAGTTGCTCAAGCTGGGATGAACTTGAGATCCTCCTACCTCACTCAGCCAGCCAGAGTGCTGGGATTATAGGCCTATGGCACTGAGCTGGGCTCCCTGCATGTTATTATGGAGACTGAGTACCCCCAGACTCTTAAGCTGGAAATCCCAAGGCCTTGGAAGACTCAAGGACAGTGAAAGTGTCACTCTGAGTTCCAAAGCAGAAAAAGATCGGTGGCTTTCTCACCCCTCACAGCCAGGTAGGCAGGAGGAGCTTCCTCTTACTCCATCTTTTTGCTTTACTGAGGTCTTTACTGATTAGATGTGGCTTACTCATATTAGTGATATTAGTGAGGGCAATCTTTACTCAGTCATCTGGTTCTGATTTGAATCTTCCATAGACTCTCCCTCACGGACACATCCAATATAATGTTTAACAAGTGTTTAAGGATTCAGAGTTCAGTCAAGTTGTCACATGTAACTGATCATCACAGGGACCGGCCAAGACTTTTACCTTCTATGCCTACACATTTGGGCCAGCATAGCGCAGCCCAGTGACCTGAGTCCTCATTTCAACCACCCTGGTCTGTGACTTTCAGATAAGTCACCCATTCTTTGCTTCCCATTGTCCCTGCCCATGAGCTGAGAGTTGAATCCCACCACCTAGAAGGTCAGAAGGTCTTTTCTAACTTACTGGTTTCTGCCTTATGCACTTGGAACTAAGGCAAACTACATTTACCAGACACATTGCTTGTGACTTTATTGAGCAATTTGTACAAAACCTCCAAGAATAATTTATTCAGCCAGTGGTGTGAGACGAAGGGAAGAAAATCAATAGAACACTGTCTCAGTCATTTTTTATTTTCTAAACCGCAAGGAGATTTTATTCCACTTCAGGCAACTTACTCTACAACACATCGTCACAGCCACCTTCTGAGAATGTCTAAAGGGATTCATCTCAGGGACCGGAGCCCTTCTCCTCCCCTAGAAATCAGAGGAAAGAGCCCTGCTAAGGACCACACTTTCCTTGGGCTTTTCACGACACTTGAGAGATTATGGGGGAAGTGAGAAGAAAGTTGAGGCGGAAAGCAGCATTCCCTGTCACTCAGATCATCTGGAAGTCATTGTGGGAAGAAATTTAAAGGCCTCTTATCTCAAATTCAATTGCCACCTCTTCAACAGCTTAAAGTTGTTACCTTCCGTCACAGTAATGGGCAAACCAACACTTGGCTCAGACAGACTCCTTGCGCTGGTTGACTGCAAGAAACAGCTACAGGTTTTGTGCAAAAATGGATTGTGTCACGGATCTTAAAGTTTAGAAGCCTTGTTTCTGGCCGTAGATGGCTGAGGGAGAAGCGACAGGAAAGATCTTTGATTTAGGAGACTCAGTAATAGCCCTGGCACTATCACTGCCCAGGCCTGACAGGGGGACTCAACCTCTTCAAGCCTCAATTTTCACATCTGTACATTGAGGCACGTTTTTTTTTAAATCAACCCCTTTCGTGGAGTTGTAAGAGGATCACATATTATCTATACCTGTTAGATTTTTAGGTTGTGAGCAACAGAAATCAACTGGGTTGATTTCAGGACTGACCTAACAAAGATAGATTCATTAGAAACATAAAAGAGCCTCCTAGGATCCGCAAGGCATGTGCTATGACTTGGATCTTGAGTGTTCTCCAAAAGCGTCATGTATTTGGAACTGTGTATTACTAGCTACAAGGGGCAGTTGTTTAAGGTTTGACCTGGAAAGATTGTTAAATTACTGAGATTGGGGATTGCATATGGCAGAGATCTCAGGTGTGTGTTATTGACTTGTGGGCCAGGAAGTGAAGGAGGGACAGCTGGCAGCTGAAGGTACTTAAGGAAGGATGAAGAAGTGTTCGTGCAGCTTCTTTCTGGGAGATCTTATTGGCTGGCTGCTGCTTCAGTTGGCTTCTGTCTGCAATGGGGTGAGCAACTCTCCAGCCACTGTCATATGCCTTCACTGTTGCTAGCTGCCCCATTAGTCGACTGTGTGTGAGAGAGACCTTCTGAAACGGTGACCTAAATAAATCTTCCCTTAAATTGTGGGTGTTAGGCATTCTGTCAGAGCAACAAGGTAAGTAACCAAGATAGCATGGTCAATCATGAGTAGACAGAGACAGAGCCAAGCTCTTATGCAGCTGCCATACCTGCAGAGTCTTGGCTCCAACTTCCAAACTTTGCTCTTTGATTCAGGGACAGGAATTTTCTAAACCAACTGCTCCTATTGAGTTTTGACATTAGAGATTGCTATGAGTGTCTCTTCCCTCTCTCGCCATGATGTCTCAAATAATCTATGCTTTCCCAAGAACCCCTGACAACAGCAAAGCCTGGAAAGATTCTCATCAAATCCAACTAAGGGCCTGATTATATAACCTTCTTCCCTCAGACACTGGGCCGCAGCTTTTGCTCCCCGGGAAAATCTCGCAAGCAAGTCAAAAGTATACAGTTCTGCTCTTGAAAAATCAAGGAAGAGAAGTTCAACCAGTCCGGGGTGATTTTCTGGCTCTGGACAGAGAGAGAAAAAATCCCACAAGTTCAACCTCTGGCTGCGCATACCTCTAATGACTATGTTATTATGTGGGGAAAAAACCCAAATTGCAAAATAACACAAAGACTGAGATCTTATTTCAAGTAAATAGATGTAGATCTAAGAATGATGCCTGTTAAATAATATTTACAGCAGCTTCCCTTAGGTGATAAGATTATGGACATTTTTATTTTCATCTTTTTCTTATCTGCATTTTCTCAGTTTTCTCCGATGAGCATATATCACTTTGGTAATAAGATTTCTAAGGTTATATAAAAAAAAAAAAAAATACCAGCACCTTGCAGTCACACAGTGCTTTGCTGTGTCTCACATTTCTAATCTAATTTCCTATCTGTGAGGTCAGAAGGGCAGATATTTTTATCTCTGCTTTATAGATGGAGACTCTGAAGAGCAAAAGTGTGAGACAGGACATGTTCGAGGTCTGAGAGCGAAGCAAGGACCAGCACCCGGACAGGGCTGCCAGCTCTCAGCTCCAGGGGCTTTGTTCCACTCGGAGCAAGCCAGCTGTGGACAGGGATGCTCAAAGAAGGGCCCAGAGAACAGACGGCCAAAGGTGGCAATGACTTCAGCTTTGGGTAACTGGGAAACTGGCAGAGGCCAAGAGGAACCTAGGACCATGCAGGAAGGAAGAGGCCCTGGCACTCGGCAGACGGAACAGGCGGTGTCTCCCTCAGGATACCACCTCTCTGTCTCATGTCAGAGTGAGCCCAAGGTGTGGGCTGCAAACTGTGCCAGGTGCTATGAAGCCTTGGGGACAACCTTCAGTTGCCACCTTGGTCCACCTGAGCTCTTAAGGAAGGGGAGGGAGAAATAATCTCCTGCCCGAGGCTCACCCCAGGCTTTTCCTTAGGGGAAAGAATGAAAGTGGATGAGGGCATATGGTTCAGGGACTATGGAACATCCAGAGTCAGGCTCGGGGTAGCAACTAGACAAAGGACTGTTGACGCCATGAATTCTCTCATCCAAACACACATCCCCTCAAGACACTCAAGATACCACCTTCACTTTGCCAAAGATGTGACTGAGACTCGTTGCTTTGGTGCCTGAGTTCACCGTAGTCAGCAGGCAGGCACTCTGACAGGCGATCCTCAGTCCTGGCTGAACGCGTTCTCTGCTCTACATGTTAGGCTGCTTCCCAGAGGGCTGCTGCAGAGACACCTGTGTTTGCTCTTTTGCTACTAAATTGTCCTGAGGCAACATCACATAAACATTATAGAAAACAACTCCAACTGCGCTAATTAACTCCCAGGGACTCAAAACGCTTACCCCCACCCCCCGACCCCACCCCACCCCTGAAGCCATTCCACCTTCTGAGTCATCACACAGCAGATGTGGGACTAGCAGGCGGGACCAAGTTCAAGGCAGAGGAGGGCCTCAGTTGGATCTGGAGCCGCCTGGCCTGGAGTGAAAGGACATGCAGGGCAGCCGTTACTCTCACACTCGGTGTTTTCCCACTTTGTATTTCCGATTCTCCTGCTTGTGCTGGGGTTTATTCTTTTCATATTGCAGACCACTTTCTCCACAGAGGAGACTCGGTACTGACAGTTTCCCAGCCTCGCGTTCACAGTTCCTACCTCCAGAGGGAGGCAGAACTGCTTCCCTTTGATCTGGCTTCTTGTTTTTGTTCTCCCTGTTTTGGAACCCCAGGTAAGGAACACGATCATTGCCTGAATCTTCAGATCATCAAGGAAACAAGACATGCCGTCCTGGGCCACCTCTAGAAGCTGGGAAATTTCAGAGGAGAAGCTTCATTGTTTGACTTCTGATGGGATTTCTCACTTTTGAAGATGGGCTTTGTGTCAGGATCTATGCTGGGCTCATCTCTAGGATATCTGTGTCTTCACAATTGCTCTGTGGACCGGTGTCTTCACCCCAGTTAGCAAAAGAAAATGCTGACACCCAGAGAGGTTGAGTGACTTGCTCAGGTCGGGCGCCTGGTGCACCATGGAGCCTGGCTGAGGTTCACTTCCGCTGGGCTCCAAAGCGTGTCGTCTTTCCTATGCTATGCTGTTTATTTAACCGGTGCCCACGGTGTGCAGCAGCTGTAAGGTATAGCAAATAAACCAGACTGGTGCCTTTCCAGAGTCTTTTCAGGTGACCTCATTCATCTTCAAGAAAGTGGGTTTTAAAAATAGTGGGGGGAAAAAAAGAAAGTGGATTTTCCCCAAGATCATTCTTTTCACTAGAATGTGTTTGTGACACGTGGTAATTACATTCAGCTGGAGGAGGCGGTTCATATAAATATTCCATTTCATCACTTTCACTTCCCTCCTCCCTCCCCTTCCCCCGTCTCCTTCCCCTCTCCTCAAACTCTATCCTCCTATTTTCTTCCATCACTCTTTTATTTTGCTCTCTTTCATTTTTATACTTTGGTTTTCTCATATTAGAGAAATCATGTGATATTAAAGTTTTTATCTGATTCATTTCACTAAACACAATGGTCTCAAGGAACATCCGTTTTCCTACAAATGATTCAAATTTATTTTTCCTCATAGCCGAGCAGCCAGCCCTCCATGGTGCGCTACATGTGTACATTGTGTGCTATCGCAACTCCATTGTGATACTGTATCTTCATTATCTGTTGGGCATATCAGCTGCTTCCAAATTTAGCTACTATGAGTTGTGCTGCTATAAACATGGGTATGCATATATCACTGCTGTATGATTTCTTTAAAAAGTGAAATAGCAGCAGGACAGTTGCACACAAGGTACCAAGTGCCCCATTGTACATAAAGGAAAGGATGCTGTGCCCATCTTGAGTACCCGTGGTGTGTAAAACACAGTCATATTGATACTCCAGACAGTACTAGCCGGTAGAGAAGCCACTAGTCACATACAGCTAATTAATATGAAATACAATTTAAAATATACTTCCCTTCACTAGCCACATTTCAAGGGCTCCAGAGCTACGTGTGTCTACTGGTGACCATCCTGGACTGCACAGATAAAGAGTACATCAATTGTCACAGAAAGCGCTATTGGTCAGCATCAGTCTGGACCGGAAGCTCTGTGGGGGAAACCACTGGGTCGCTGTCCGCTCCCCAACTTTATACCCAGCACCCCCACAGTACAAGGCACTCAGTAGTCACACAAGTGATCGAATCTTTCTACATACGTGTCCATTAGAAAACATGACGCATTCAATTATAACTTTCTATAAGACACACAAAGGAAAAGAGGTGGTGGAATGCTCTTGGATCCCCTGCCAGGAGCACCTTTTGGTGCTAAACTAGGGAGGGCAGGGGTGGAGCCAGTGAAATAGCCTACCTGCCTTGGAATCTGTCACTCTTATTCCAATTGATATTTGTAACTTCACTGACGCCGGTCACCACCCTACAGAGTGAGAGAAATACTTAGTTCCCTGTCAGTCAGCAGACCATGTCATCCACCAGCCACACCTGGACCAAAGGTGAACAGCCTCCAGGCAGAGGCAAATGACTCTTCTGTGCCCCCTTGTGGCCAGGTGAGGCATGAGCTCAGAGATGTAGAGCAGTCCTTCCTTAGAATGGGCTGCAGGAAGCCTCACAGAGTGGTGTTGGGGTGCCCCATCGCGAGGAATGGCTTCCCTGTCCTAGAGCATATGGCTGGGGTGGTGGACAGTTCCGTTCGAGGGGCCCTGTTTGCTGGGCCATTGTAGCTTATTACATTAATGTGCACCTTCACATAAATAAAAAAGCAAATTACCTTTGTTTCAGGCCTCTCTTCTAGAAGTTTTCACAGTGCTTCTTTACATAATAGCTCTTTTCTTTATTTATTTGTCTATATTTGATTAAAACGTAATATATTCTCAGGAGCCCACCTCCTCCCAGAGGTCACTTTCCACAGGCTCGATTTAATTAACGAGTGGTGACTTGAAGATGAAAGGTAAGAAACAAAAGGTCTTCCTTATCCAACCTGAGTCCAAATAAAATCATATTAACATTTCACCTTTTGTTCCAATGCAAGAAAAGCCCTTGGTGTATTGTATCAAAAGTTATTGAAATCATTAGAAGGGAAAGAAAGAAAAGGAATAGACAGCCGTGGCGATGACTGGGTATTGGTCCCCCACAGCCCCAACACAGAATTAACAGGAAAAAAAGAGGAAGAAGAGAAGGGAGAAAGAAAGAGGGAGACAGGAGGACAGAGAGCCTTCATGGCAGAGCTGTATCCTAGGGCTTATTTTAAAGGCAAATCAGGAAAAGACAAACTATTTGCATAAAAGCATGAGGATACTGGAAAACTCCCTGTTACTTGCAGATGGATCCACAAGAACTTAAGCTCCAGAAAGCACAGAACGCATCTGTGCTCATGAGCATCTTGAGAGCACGCAGAAAATGCCTAGTGTACCGTAGCCACTCCATATTTGTCAAACACGTTAATACACCAGATC
Organism: Ctenodactylus gundi; assembly: GCA_004027205.1. NCBI lineage: Eukaryota > Metazoa > Chordata > Mammalia > Rodentia > Ctenodactylidae > Ctenodactylus > Ctenodactylus gundi. The sequence continues at coordinate 90,736 of PVKB01000497.1, read as the reverse complement.
CAGGTAAGCCAGCTTCTTGCACGTCTTACCTTAGCTCACTCTGGATGTCAAGGCAAGTTAATGCTCTTCTCTGACCAGAAACAGCTCCAGCTGCAGCAGAAGGACAGTATGCCTTGTCCTGCTTCCCTGGAAGAGGAACTATGATGACAAAATCTGGCAAGGTCAGAGCATGGCACAGATACAAGCCACTCCATCAGGACTGCTTCCTCACATGCCTCCACAGTGCAAACCTCAGGTCCATCACCTGAAATGAAGGAAGGAAGAATCACTTCTGCAGAGGAATCAGAAAGGAAGAGAGGAAACCCCAAACATATGCCAAGCACGTTTCTGTTGCCCCAGGGGGACAAGGTGACTTGGCTGTGTACTCTGACATGGCAACTTCTCGCCAAACTGCAGCAGATCTTCTGTTTTCCTGCGTGTGCTGCAGTGAGGGGTTATTAAAGCCCTGGAAGAGGAACTTTCCCAGAGGCTCAAGGCCCATTGTCAAGGACTCCCACCTCCGCACATGGCCCAGACGGCGCCACAGCCTTTCTGCCAGTGAGAACGGGCCTCCTTCCCCACTTCCTCTCCTGGTGCTCACACAGGAACTTTTTCCCTGACAGTGGAGGCTAATTACAAATGTGTCTTCTGCCTGCAAGAGAGCAGTAAAGTGTGCCCCTAAGGTTGCATGTGACAGCTATCTATCTACAGGATAAGAAAACTGAATTCATCCCAGCTAAGAAACATGTCTTCCAACCTGGTCTCTTCCACCCAGGAGCACGGAGTCAAGCCCAGGTGATGCCAGGTGTTGGATTCTCCAGCTCTGTGTAAATCGTCTGGGCCAAATCCAGTAATCAGAGCAATTCGTGCTTAAGACAAACACTTCCTCCGCCAATGCCACCCAGGGAAAATGGGAAAGAGGATGTTCTCTCCTTTATTGAGCCCTAGGAGTTGAAGAGGACCCTTCTGGTTCCCACCCTCTGTGCTGCCCCATCATTGGCTCTCCTGGCTCCGTTGGCCCACCCCCCTCTGTCTCACACAGAAGCCTTCCCCCCCTGTCTCTCTGGGCCTCAGCCATCTCCATTTACTGTGGACATCTTCATCAACGCAGAAACTAACCAAGATACCTCACACATCTGAAAGACTTTAGTCACTTCCAAATGTGAACACAAAATTTCAAAATGAGAAGTTTTCATCCTCAGTGCCACAGACACCTGGGAGAAAGTGACTACCTGAGAATCTCGACACAATTACAGAGGTGTGGACATGGAATGGAGGCCACCCCAGACATGAGCAAATGGTTCTGCTGTCCGAGGGGCAAGGTGGCATCAGTGGACATTCACTTGGGACATTCTGACAATGTTTCTTGAGTACCTGGTCCATGCCAGGGCTCATTCTGGGCCCTGGGGATACGTCAGCAAACACATCAGAGCAAGATCCCTACCGTGCTGGAGTCTGTATTCTAGAGGAGAGACAGGAAATAAACAAGAGGCATAAAAAATAAATCATGTAGCATGTTATAACGTGATAAATGTAACAGGAAAGACAAGAGGAGAGCGGTTAGGGAGAAGCAGGATGCTGGGATCAGGGGTTTGCAGTGTGGGAGGCAGACTGGCCTGATGCTCCTGGGACAAGGGGAGAAGCCGCAGCCTAGGCCGGCGGTGGAGGGAGGGTGAGCAGGCAAGAGGGCGGACGGTAGAGAACACCTGCTCCAAGCCGACTTCAAGCTCGCAAAGAAGGGGCAAGCGTTCAGTGGCGAGAGCAGCTGGCTGAAAGCGTCAGGAGGTGCAGGCACCATGACAGAGGGGACTCCAGCCTTCTCGTCTGGCTGGAGCTGGTGCTTCAAGGGAGCGAGTCAGACGCAAAACAGGGGCCACAGAGTAAACCTCCTGCTCTATGGGAAAGGGCCTGGGTTTTGTCCAGAGAAGAGGAAGGCTGTGGAAGGCCTGTGTCTGGAGACATGTGAACGGAAGTGATGAAGCAAGGGGAAGACCACGGTGGCATCAGTGCTCTTCTCTAGTACCTCCGTTTCTTTCCCAACCACGTAGGACCCTGCGCTTCTCTGCATGCCCTCTCTTGAGGATAAGTGTAGCCACGTGAACTGCTCTGGCCACAGAAACGGGGGCAAAATCTTCACACGGCACTTCTAGCTGGAAGCACTTAAAAGCTAGCGAGACTCCCTGAAGACCCTGCGATGGTTCCCTACCTTCTTCCTCAGCCTGGAAAGCTGATCCACAGGACAGAGGACAGTGGCCCAGGACAGTTGCTCAGAGTGGAAGCTGGCTTTGTGAGAACAGGAAGCAAACTTCTATGGGACTGAGTCAGAGGCTTGGGGGTTGTCTCTGCTGTGGTATGAGTGAGCCTGTGGTGACTATTACAGTTTGGAGGTGGCCTCTTCTCACCAAAACCCACGATGAAGTGTGATTCCCAGTACGGCGACTTTGCAAAGAGGGCTCTGGGAGGCTAGTTAGAGACACGCTCCTCAGGAGTGGGTCAAGGCGCTCCTCAGGAGACTGGGTTCCTCCTTCTAGATGGGATTGGCTTCTCTCAGGAATGAATTTCTCCTCCTCAGAGTGGTAGGTTATCATAATATAAAGTGAGCCTGGGGCCCCCCCGGTGAGCTCTCACCATGCGATTCCTCTTCTGCACTGACCACTCACCACTTCCACGCACTCCTGATGTGTGAGGCTATCCGCCATGTTGTACAGAACAATGTCTTGGCCAGATGTTGTGCCCAAACTCTCCAGCCTCTAGAGTGATGAACCAAATAAACTTCTTTGTAAATTAGTCTCAGTCGTTCTGTGATAGCAACAGAAATGGACTAAGCAGAGGTTAATAAGAAGAGCCCTGTTTCACAGAGCTCCCGGTTCCTTGCAGGACTCGATCTTATTACCAAAAGTTGGACAGAACCTGCCCACTTGTGCTGCAACTCATAGCATCTCCCCGTGCCCAGTCAGCACCGACCTGGTGCCGCCCTGCTGCTCCCTTCCTGTGCTCAGACCTGATCACCTCGAACGTTTTGAAACTGCTGGAGTCTCCTGTTGTGTCTTCTTTCCAGTTGACTATAAGACGAGCAAAGAGTGACTGTGATGAGCCCACTCTGCTGAAGTGGGAACTGAGGACAGAAAAGCCACAGGGTCCACCAGAGTCACACACCTGAGAAGACTCCGTGGGACCCGGACACCAGGCCCTCTATGGTATTGTCTTCCTGTCCCAAGGCCTAGGGGGTCCTTGTGGGCTAGGCCGTGGGGAGTACTTTGAGATAAAGGCAGCCAATGTCTAATCATCCTCTGTCCTTGGGCAGTCCTCCGTCTTCCACACCTTGTTACATGCAGGTCAGGGAGGCCTGAATGCTTGGGCAAGACAGAGCATCACGCATCAGGAGCGAGCGGAAGTGGTGAGTGGTCAGTGCAGAAGAGGGATCACATGATGAGACATCATTGGGAAGCCCCAGGCTCACTCGGGAGCACCTGTCCCATCCCATCTGACTCCTGGCCTTCACCAGCCCCACACACGAAACTCTTGACTACCTACCTAAGCATCAGGCTGTCGCGGCTTCGCAACCCCGTCAGGATGTCTGCACCTGAAAACTCTGCCCCTGCCCCTTGATGATTCTCCCAAATGCATTCCCACCCCTGTCTCTGATCTTAGCCCACATGTTCCCTCCTCAAGGTGATCCTCCCTGACTTCCCAGCAGGTACCCTGTTACCTGCCCTCTCACTCCCTGGATGACCTCCCTTCACGACCTCCTGACTTCTGTCAGCCATGTGCTCACCCTTGGGTAAAGCCCTTCCCTTCTAGGCAGTGAGCACTATGAGGAAAAATGTGTTCTGCTGTCCTTATTCCAGAGTCTTGAATTTAACAAGCTACACTAAATATTTGTAGATGGCACAAATAAATTGTCAAAATCTGTACAAACGGAAGGATTTTAGTCTGTCTACATTATGTGGCAATCCTACCTTCCCAAGCTAGGCAGGATTTCATGGATTCTCTCGCCGTAGGGGCTTGATTGCATTTTAAATAAAAAGACCTGGTCCCCAGACACCACGGGCAGCCCGCGTCAGAGCCTTTCTCGAGTAATGAACTTCCCCAAGCATTATTGCGGCATTAAATTGTGTTAATCAAATGGGAAGTGGTAAGCGGTTTCCCTCCCTGTGTAATCCTTCCTGAGCTGTACATTCTCGGTGGGAAAATAAAAAAGGCCAGTGCAGATCAGAGTCCAGGACGGATCAAAGAATAGCACCAGTTTTGATTTGTGTTAATTTTGCATGTACAGAAACCCCCTTTTCTCATTTCTCTTTATTAAAAAGAGGTAGACAATAATGCACTGTTGGAAGAGTGACACTCAAAAGAAGGAAGTTGTGCTCAGACACTAAAGAGGCAGGGAAAGAAGGGGAGCAACTCAGGTGCAATGTCTCTGTACCAAGGGACAAAGGCTGCTCCCAGCCTCTGTTGGAGGGGTCTATAATATTTCAGGTGTTGGTGTGTGCAGGAGCATCGCTTTCCAACCACATAAAGGGTCCGTCAGTGCTAGGCTCAGACAAGCTCATCCTTCATTCCTTCTTTCAGTGAAGAGTTTGTAGACTCTGCTGGGCATAGAGACGTGAATGAGTCATGACCCTTCTCTCAGGATGCTCCCACTCTGGCAGGCAGTTGGAAATAAAAGCAGATACTTGTACTACCAAAGGGGGATGCAGTTGCCATAGAAGAAGGTCCTAGGTAACAGGGAGCACCAGAGTATGAGAGGGGGCTGGGCAGGGGTCCTGGATGACCAGTGTCCTCATTGTTCCACTTTCACTGAGCATTGGCTACCACAGACCAAAGTTAGGAGTGGATCAGAGAATAGTAGTAGCTTTGGCTTGTACCAATTTTTTTATGGATCTAAAAGAAAAGTAGGTGTGGGCCACCAGCTCCTGAGCATCTCCTTCAAGGGCAAGAAGGCTTCCCAATTCCTGGCTCTAGAGAAACTGCTTCTAGACACAGTGTCACAGTGTCCTCCAGTGACTTTCAATGTGCACTTACTTGAGTCTACACTCACAAAAATCCTTTGGAGAAAATCGAAAGCAGTTGAGAAGTCCCATCTGTACCTCATGACAGTAAGTCAAGCTAGAGAAGCTGCACAAGCTCAGCCACCAGGAGGACCACTCAGTAAGACACGAGAAGGGTGCTATAGAAGGAAGAGAAGACAAGAAGAATGCAGGGAAACAGGTGAAGTGGTGGGAGGCAAGGAGGGCTCATCCTGATTCCAGTAGGGCTCTCCTCCCTTAAATGTGGGAAGCTCAAAAGAGAATCTAGAGCCTTGGTGCCAACAGGATGGTCATAGCAGATCCCCTCACTGGCCCTAAGTACTTTCCAGGCCCAAGATGGTCACCATTGCATCGCAATATCACCTCTAATACTCACTCATTTCTATGTGAGGATGAAACAAGCGATCCTCAAAGACGTTCAGACGGTGACGCCATCGATATTTGATCAGTTAGCTCCCAAGCCTACTTATTTTCACTGATACCTGCTGAGGGCTCTTGCAGTATTCTATGTGGTTTCATAAGCTAGAGAGTGGCAAAAACGTAAGTGGCCCTGTTGCCCAATATTTTTAAAAAGCAATTACATTTTTCAGAGTGTTAGTTGCTATGGCAGGCTGTGCCCTTTTGATATTTGGGAAATGTAAGAACCAGCAAGAATGCGAAGCTACCATGTCATTTTATGTGGCACCGGTAAGCTAGATGCTTCTGATGTTTGGCTCACAGACTCAGCTGAAATCAGGCTCCTGCTAGGGCTTCAGAGCCATTGTCTCTGAAAGGGCAGGGCTGGTGGAGAGGAAGGATATAGGCTGGAAATAACAAGATACCCGGGCCCACATGACCCGCCTCGGCCACAAACTCACCACAGACCTTTAGGGCAGTCCTATTTGGTCACATTTTTCCCTGAGAAAAATCAGATCGTGCTCGCCTACTAGTGAAGATATCATCCTTAGTGATCGAAGGTCATGTAAGATTTTGCTAAGATCAACAGGTCGCCAGTTCAGGCATAATGGTGGCTTTACTGGCCAGGGAACCAAAGGGCTGCAACACCCAATTGAAGAGAAACAAAGAATAATACAGATTGTGGGTCAGAGTGGGAAGGGAGGGGTTGGATATGGGTCGGTAGGGAGTGGGAGTTTGGTATACTGTAGGTCTGCAGGAAGGGCGGGGGTTTGGATCTGGTTGGTCTGAGGGCAGATTTCCTGAGGCATTCACTTAACTGGGGGTCCAAGGACGAGTGAGAGGAAGTTTCTCAGGTCGGGGGCGGCGATTTTGGACTCACAGATGATGACTGTGAGTGCCTCCCACATGGGATTTGCTTCCCACATAGTGAGGAGTACCAGGGTTTCAATTGACAGGGAGCAGGAATGATTCATAGGGAAAAAAGGAAGAAAAATGCTCATCACTTAAGACAGCGTGAGGATGAATGCAATTCACATTCAAAGAACAGAATCACACACACACATATATGTACATGCACACATGAATAAATCAGTATTGAGGTAGGCAAATATACTTTTCTCCTTATTTATTAAAATATTTCTGAACATTTTCTATGAGCCAAGTACTGGCCAGACACAGCAATAAACATGAGAGAACAGACAATGTCTGTTGCTTGGTTGAGGCGTCGTTCCAACGAGGAGCCAACAGACAATATATCCTTAGCTTCTTCCCAATCTGTGTTCTTACTCAGGTTAAGGTTTAAGGCTGCATAATACTCCAGCTTGGATTACTATAACTCAGCGCTCTGCCATTCTATTGCATTTAAGGTTTTTTTTTAAAATATAGAATGTTTGCATGAATATATATGTGATTTCACAAATATCTCTTTAATATGTTTATGAAAGAAGTGGAAATATTAGATCAAAATGTGTGAATATTTTTATCTATAACTGTAGGGTATGAAACTCAGAACCCAAGACTCTTGAAATTAAAGTAGAAATTAGCAACGGAGATATCTGTGGTAGGGGAAATCCTCAAATACTTGTAAATTAAACATCACACTTCTAAACAGTCATTGGGTCAAAAGGAAATCTCAAGGGAAATTAGTAGTTTGAAGCAATAATTAAGAAAACATAAATCACAACATCCCAGACATTATAGGATAAAGTTAAAGTAATACTCAGAGGGAAATGTACAGAATTAAAAGCTTTTATTTAAAAATAAAGACTTCATAGTCATGCGTAGCGTTTTTGTCTTAAGCAAAAAACTAAAGAAGAGAACCCAACGCAAGCAGAAGAAAGGGGAGGTGACAGTAAGAGTGGAAATCAATGAGATTCACAACAGAAAAATAGAGAAATCAATGAAAACAAAAGTTGGCTCTTGAAAAGATCAATAAAATTGATAAATTTGTAGCTAGACTCTCAAAGAAATAGAAAATTCACAAATTACCATTATTCAGGATGAAAGAGAGGCTATCTCTATAGACTACACAACAATAAAGGTTAATGAAGGGAATACCATAAACTATCCTATTCACATAAATTCCATAGCTTATACAAAATTGCCCAATTCCTTGAAAGCCACAAGTTACTAAATGCACCCGAGAGTAGGTAGATAGTCCAAATAGCCCATCACCTATAAAGAAATTGAAATTACAGCTTTAGACCTTCCGAAAAAGAAAACTGCAGGCAGAAATGTTTTCTCTATAAATTCTATTAAACAGTTTAAAAATGGTTGTATATACAAATTTCTCTATGAAGAGGCAGAAACACTTTATTTTATTAAAATAAGACCAAACCAATATATTTCCAGAATAAAGAAAACACTAGGAAATTACAAACCAATATCAACCATGAATTATAGACACAAAAATCCTCACTGAAATATTAGCAAGCTGAGTCCAAGAATATATAAAAAGGATAATATATCACAGTCAAACATACTTGTCTCAGTAGTGCAAGGCTGGTTTAACATTTGAAAATCAGCCCCTACAATCTCATATTGATAGATTAAAGAGGAAAAACGATAGGGACATATAAATTTATATATAAAAGATTTTTAAAATCAACATCCATCCATGATTTTAAAAAAAGACAAAAGGCTTTCAGCAAACTAGAAGGGAATCTCATTCACCTGATGAAGGATATACACACAAAAAACTAAAATTATCATTGTATTTGCTGGTGAAAAAATGATGTTATCACTCTAAAATTGGGAACAAGGAAAGGATATTTATTTCATACCACTCCAATCCAATATCATACTAAATGTCCTATCCTAAGCCATAAGGTCAAGTCTAAAAAAGTTATAATATCTAAGGAGGTAGAAATTAAACTGTCACTATGAATAGATATCATAATTGTAAAAGTAGAAAATTCCAAAGGAATCCTTTTTAAAGAAACAAACAACTAAAACTACTATGTGAGTTTAGCAAGGTCAGGACATTTGACATCAACATGTAAAATAATTGTATTTCTATATACCGGAAATGAGCCATTGGAAATTGAAATAGTCAAAAGACATGTAATATTTCCCCACCAAAAAGTAGCTCCGTAGATACAAATCTAGCAAAGGCGTGTGCTGGATCTTCATGCTGAAGCTATAAAATGATGACGGAGGAGGGCAAAGGGCCCCACACGGCGGAAGAGATGTGCTTTGCTCGTGGATTCTAAGATTCAGCACGAGTCAGATGCAGATTCTCTCCCACACTGGCTTATTGTTTTTTTTTTTCTTTTCCTTTTTTTGAGACAGGGTCTCATTCTATAGCCCAAGCTGGCCTTGGACTCATAGCAATCCTCCTGCCTCAGTCTCCCAAGTGCTGGGATTACAGGTGAGTGCCACCACACTCAGATTTTTCCCCCCCATTTTATTGATATGTACAAGTGCAAAATTTAATTTAAATTTATTTGGGCATTTTGTGCACATACGTATCTTGCCTAGGTGACAAGGACTTGCCCACTCTCTTTTGTCCCTCCCGCCGCCAGGTTTATGTGGTGCTGGGGAATCAAACTCAGGGCCTTGCGCTTGCAAGGCAAGCACTTTAACCACTGCACCATGTCTCCAGCCCCCAGGCTGGTTCATATAGGTAATGAAATTCTAATCAAAACCCAAGTAGGAAACTTTTGTAGATAAAGAATAATTTTAAAATTTAAAGGAATGACCAAGGAGTTATTGTAGCCAAAACAATGTCTTCAAAAAAGCAAATTTGGACCATGTTACACTATTTGACTTCAGAACTTACTGTAAAGCACAATGATCAATATGGTATGATATCAGCCAAGGAAAGGGCCACCCAGTAGTGGGACCCACCTGGATACAGTTCATGGAGGTTTGAATGAAATGCAAAGGCAATTCAAAGGAGAAGTTGCGTCTTAAACACATGGTGTAGGAACAGCTGAACACTGTCATGCCAGAGACAGAAAGGAAGAAAGGGGAAGGAACAACAACAACAAAAATAATTTAAAGGGAACACAAGAAGGAAGATAGGGAAGAAAAGAAAAGGAAAATGGACACTGGATGTACCTTATACCATATACAACAAGCTCAAAGGGGCCACAGATCTATGTGTAAAACACAAAAACTATAACACCTTTAAAATACATACGAAAAAAATCGTTGCTGGATTAGAAAAAGAGATAATAAACTTACAACAAAAGAATGCTCCGTAAGAGAAAAAATTACATTAGAATTTATTAAAATTGAAAACTTTTGACTTCCAGGGCTAGATGGCAGCTGTGTAGACTCCCATTCACTTCATTCCCATAGATCAAGCCAGAAAGTTATGAGAGAGACGATAAACTCTCCAAAGGGATTACTCGGATTGGGAATGAAACCTCCGAACACAGGAGTAGAATAACAGATCAGAGGTGAGAAGCTGGGACAGAACAAAGCAAATACCGGAACCCGTATCTGTTGCCCACAATGGAGTATAGGTCACAGGAACTCCGTGGGAACCCACTCATGGCAGAGGCATAGGAAGTGGCCGTAGAGATGGAGGATAGTGAGCAAAGGCTTCCCAGGAAACCCCACGCAAGACACCCAAAGTGTGGCGTACAGCCCATGGTTACATAAACCTGGCCCCGTCCTCTCTTGGAGGGTAGAAATGGCCCAGCCATCCACAAATGCAAAGCCTTGAGTCACAGCAGGGAACAACTGAGGTCCATGGGAGCTATGAAAGACAGTGTCTATGGGTGGAGAAACATGAACAAATACTTGAGGCAGTAAACCTATAATAAGGCTGAAACACATGACACTCGCATTCGTGGTGTAGATGACCTTATCCCAGCTTCTTTCTCAGGATCACTCAGCCCGGGCTTGCCTAATCTGGCTCCTTCGCCCAGAAGAAGGGCTGAAAGCTAGCAGTCACTATCCCAAAAGCATCTCTACCCATAACACTCCAATTCCAGAGCCATGCCCAGCCAGACCCACTCACCTGAATAGACACTAGGAGAGAACCGCAGTTAGAAGAACTAGAGGGCCACAAAAGGGATGCGAACTAAGACCCAGCTGGGAAAGGTGCAGCTGAAACTCCCAGAAGATATGATCTTAATCAGCTGAATGCAGGGACCTGGACCCCAATCAGCCCAGCATCGCCGCACAGCTTACAGACAAATGCCCGAATTAGCCCAAATAGTACCCTCAGCAGGAGACAGAACTGGGTTCAAACAGAGCACTTCAGTGCCCAGAAACTCAGCTACAAAAAAGAAGGGACCAGCTCTCTCTAGAAGCCAGCCGAAGGATTCAACCCCAACTAACTCAAATCTCTCAATAAAAGGCAATAGGGAGACAAGAAGACACAGCCAAGGTATCACGCAAAGTCTCTTCTAATCCAACACAGGAGAACCAAATGGGACTAGAAGAACAGTCATATCTGCAAAACTTCAAAAGTAGAATAATCAGTCTTCTGGAAGAATATAAGACCGATCCAAACAACAATCTCATTAAAATGCTTAATGGGTTTTTAAAAAGATATAACTAAAGAGCTCACAAAAGAAACAAATGCAAGGCTGGCAGAACTACAGAAGTCAATACCAGAAATAAATGAAAGATTTGCTAAAGAGTTAAAAATGTGAAAAGATAAAGGCAGAGCACAAGGGATGAAAAACTCATTGGAAAATCTAAAGAACAGAATGACCCAGAATGAAAATTGAACTTCAAATCTAGAAGACAGGATGGAAACGAGAGACCATATATAAGGGATATTCAAATAACTTTACATGTATGTGGAAATGGCTACCAATTGATGCTAGATGACTCAAAGAAACGTAATCTCAGAACTATAGGAATGTAGGAAAAAACAGAAACACAAGCTAAGGGAATAGGAAACTTATTCACTGAAATCATAAGAGAACATTTACATATATAAGAAAAGATACAGGCACACATGTGACAAAGGCATATTGCACACCAACTAGATACAACCACAACAGAAGCTTCCCAAGTCACATCATGATAAAAGTTACAGACATACAGTACAAACAAATCATCCTAGGAGCTGTAAGAGAAAAACAGCAAGTAACGTACCAAGATAAACCTATCAGAATTACAACAGACTTCTCAACACAAACTTTAAAAGCCAGAAGAGCTTAAAGTGAAGTCTCCAAAACAGTAAAACAATTACTAACCACGACTCCTATATCCTGCAAAATTATCCTTCAAAAATGACAATGAGATTAAGACCTTTCATAACAAAGAAAACTTGACAAAATTTATAACAACTAAACCAGGGCTACAAAAATATTCTTAGGGTTTCTCTGGATAGAGATAAGGAAACTAAGCAAAACAAATTAAGCAGAGGCAGATATACATTTAACAGACAGAATATCTAAACAAACAGGAAAACAGAAAGAAGTCAGCATCCAAACAACAGGACAACCGCAGGTTTCAGTAGTTAAACAACAATTGTAACTCTTAACATCAATGGCCTCAACTAACCAATCAAAAGACATAGCTTAGCAAATTGGATTAAAAACTATAAGCCAACTCTCTGTTGCTTGCAAGAGAACTATCTTATCATAAAGATAAAAATAGACTAAAGCGCAAGGATAGAGTTTCATATTTCAATCACCAGGTGGGCAAAACCAAATAGAAATAACAGTGTTCTTCACTGACAAAGTTGACCTTAAACCAAAACTGTCAAAAGAGACAAAGTCATTACAACTAAACGAATAATTCAACAGGTGGAGCTGATAATAGTAACCATTTATTCTCCAAACAGTGGTGCACTCAAAATTTGTAGAACTCACACGACCAAGTAGATCTTGACACAATTATAGTGGGGGACTTGAATACTCCTCTCTCCCAGAAAAACAGGTCACCAGACAAAAAATTAACAAAGACGCAGCAGATCAGAACAATACTATGGAAGATATGGACTTGACAGACATCTATAGAGTTTACCATTCAACAAGAATGAAGCATACATTCTTCTTGGCTGCCCATGGAACATTCTCCAAAATTAACTATATTCTAGCCCACAATATGAGCTTAAACAAACACATAAAAGTTGAAATAATCCCGTATATCCTGTCAGATCACAGTGAAATGAAACTAGAAACAAACAACACAAACAACAGATACTAGCTATTACTCAAACAAATGGAGACTGAATAATGGGCTTTTGGACAGATATTTGGTAGTAGAAGCAATTAGGGAAGAAATTAAAAAGCTCCTAGAGAAAAAAGTCAGCAGAAACACATCGTAACACAATCTTTGGGAGACAACGAGGACAGTGCTAGGAGGGAAATTCAATGGCAAACAAGTGCATTTAAAAAAAAACTGAGCAATTTCAAAGAAAGAGTCTAATGATGTAATTCAGGTCTCTAGAAAAGCAAGAACTAGTCAACTCCAAAACTAACTGAGAAAAGAAATGACAAAGATCAGAGGTGAAATGAAACTAAAAGATAAAATACAAAAGATCAACGGAACAAAAGGCTGGTTCTTCAAAAGATTAAACAAGACGGATAAACTCATAGCTAAACTCAAAAAAGAAGGAAAGAGAAAACCTATATCATTGCAATTAGAAATTAAATTACCAAAATGTAAGGGATTATAAGAAATTCCTTTGAAAATCTATATTCCAATAAATTTAAATATCTAGGAGAAATGGACAAGTTTCTAAACACATCAACCTCCAAAACTGAAGCAAGAAGTTAAATGCCTGAATATGTCAATAACCAGCTAAAACTGAGGAAGCAATAAAAACACTTTCAACTAAGAAGAGCCAAGGATTCAATAAATTCATGTCAGAATTCTATCAGACATTCAAGGCAGAATTAACGCCAATACTCGGCAAACTGCTAGACACTGAAAACGAAAGAAAGTTGTCAAAATTATCTCTCAAAGCCAGTATAACTTTAATACCAAAATCAGAAGAAGACCCAACACCCCCCCAAAAAAATACAAGAACATAGATGTAAAAAATATTAAACAAAATAACAGCAGAATGCAACATGTCAATATAAACATACATTATGATCAAGTGGGCTTCATCCCACGGATACAGGTATGATTCAACTTACACAAATCTAAAAAATGATTCACTACATTAACAGTTGCAAAGATAAAAATCATCTGATCATCATGATCATCTCAATAGATGCAGGAAAAGCATTTGACAAAATTCAACATTGATTTATGATAAAAACCCAGAAAAAAAAAAGGAATAGAAGGATTCTACCTCAATCTGATCCAAGCCACCTATGACAGCCCTTCTGCCAATATCATTCTAAATGGGAAAGAGTAAAAGCATTCGCTGTAAAATCGGGAACAAGACAAGAATATGCATGGTCATCTCTACTGTTCACCATAGTGCTCAAAATTCTTGCTAGAGCAATCAGGCAAGATAAAGAAATAAAAAGGATACAAACTGGAAGGGAAGAAGTTAAGATACCTCCTTCTGCAGATGACATGATACTCTACATCAAAGACCCAAAACTTCCAGCAGAAGACTCTTAGAACTAATAAACAAATTCAGCAAGGTAGCAGGCAATAAAATTAACATTTAAAAATCAATAACGGTCCTATACAACAAACAACAAAACCAATGAGAAGGAAATCAGGAAATCAACTCCATTTGCAGTAACAACAACACATTACTTAGGAGTAAACCTACCAAAGTGAAAGATCTATACAGAAAAAAATTATAGAATGTAAAAGAAAGAGATAGACGTGGACAAAAGAAAATGGAAAGACATTACATGTTCCTGGACAGGAAAAATTACTGTTGTCAAAATGGCCATATTTCCTAAATTGTTATACAAATTCAATGCAATACCAGTCAAATTTCTAACAGCATTCTTCAAAGAACTTTTAAAAATCTCTAAAATTTATATGAAACCAGGAAAAAAAAAAGAATTTCTAAAGCAATCCTAAGTAACAAGTAACTTGGAGCAATCACAATTCCGAACTTCAAAATGTACTAGAAAGCAACAGTGATTAAATTGACATGGCATTGGCTCAAGAACAGCCAGGAAGATCAGTGGAACAGAACTGAGGTTACAGAGACAAACTCAAGAGGCCTCTGTGGTCTGTTTTTTGACAAAGGGGTCAAAACTGTTCACTGGAGCAAGGACAGCATCTTCAACAAACAGCATTGGAAAAACTGGCTGACCACATGTAGGAGAATAGGGTTAGATCCTTATCTATTACTACATACTAAAGTCAAATAAAAATGGATCAAAGATTTGGATAACAAAACAAAAACATTGAGCCTGCTGGAAGACAAAAGAGGTGAAATGCTAGAAGACACGGACAGGAATAAATTTTATTAACAGAATGCCAACTTCACAATAACTAGAAGAATCAACACATAGAAACATAGAAAACTGAAAAGCTTCTGTGTTACAAAGGGAAAAATCAACAGGGAGAAGAGACAACCCACAGAATGTCCAGCTAAGCCTCAGACAAAAGATTCATATCTAGAATACATAAATATAGAATGTCTAGAACATGCTCAAAAATACCCCCCAAATCAATGCAGTATCAAGGCTGATCAGTTTTGTGAACACATCTGTCTTAGTCACTTTCTCGTTGCTGGGACACAGTACCCAATGTCCATAACTCAAAGGAGAAGAGGCTTATTTTTTAGCTTACAGTTTCAGAAAGTCTTGGTCCATGTGTGGGTGGCCAGCATTGGTGAAAGGGCATATGACTGAGGGCCTGGCTAGAGAGAACCTGTTTGTGGCATTGTGACAGGAAGCAGTGAAAGTGACAGATAGATACCTTTCTAGGCCATTTCCCTGGTGACTCATCCCTCCAACTAGGCTCCTCCCAACAGCACAAATAATCAGTGGATTAGTCACTGGATCCAGCTAATCTCTATGATCCAATCACCTTCTAATACACAAGGCTTTGGGAACACTCCGGACCTAAACCATAAACGTATCTGTGTGATTAGGGCTACCATGAAGAGAAAAGGTAATGGGGGATATGGTTTAAGCATTAATCACCCAACGGCTGCCTCTCTCCTCTTTCAGCCCACCTCAACGGCCTTCCAACAAATTGCCCCTTGCTCTTTGCTTATAGTCACCAGCACCAGTTTCTTGTAGACAAGGGACCCTAACTGTGTGTTGGCCTGATGAGAAGGTGTTCTACCCCCAGAACAGAGCCCAGAGGGCGGGAGCAGGTCTGATTGGTCAACACTCTGCTACCTTCCCAGCGTCCAGACTACTGCCTGGCATACAGTAGCAATGAAAAGTCTGATTGCCAGCCGCTATGGTTTGAATCCCCCAAAGTCTCATGTATTTGGATACAGTCCAATCTTGCGCTGTTGGGAGGGAGGGCTTGGCTGGAAGGGGTCTATGCTTGAGATACGACCTGAAAGGATTATGTCAACTTGTTGAGACTGGGGGCTCTGCAGGGCAGAGCTCTCAGGTGTGTGTTATTGATTTATGGGCCAAGAAGTGAACCAAGTAAACCCACCCTGGGTGTGGGGGACCCAACTGGGAGCTTGTACAAGTAAGTGGAAGGAGAATCATCATTGAAGCTTCTTCCTGGGAAAGCTCTAGTCTTGCCTGAGTTTCTAGACATTGGCTTGTTCCTGCTTCATTTGTCTTCTGTCTGCTATGCCCTAAGCAGCTCTCCAGCTTCTGCCATGTGCTTCCTCCATTGCCCCGTGGCTCTTAAACGGACAGTGTGAGACCTTCTGAAACTGTGAGCTAAATAAATCTTTCCTCCCTTAAATTGTGGGTGTCACATTCTGCCACAGCAACAAATAAATAAGACACCAACTGACACTTGATAAGATACCATAATGTAGGTTTTATGTATGACTTTTTTGTTCACTGCTGAATTTCCAGGTCCCCCCGCCCCCCACAAAAACCCACCTAGCACATGGCTGGCACTCAATACATATTTTTTAATAAATGCATGAATTTTGGGAGGATCAGCAGTAGCCTGGTCCTGCACTGGAGTCTGGGAATATAGCTGTAAACAAGCCAAACAAATAAGCTCTGAATCCCCAGAGGTATGTGGGACACACAAATAATTAGCCTTCAGAGCTCAATTCTAACAGCCACTCACAAGAACAGAGAACATGCGTCTGAGAATCCAAGGGCAAACCAGGCCACTTTCCTTAGCATTGATCTGCCCTTTCTTACTGCCATCTGCTCCTTTCAGGATGTTCTTTGGGGGAAAAAAAAAGAGACAGAGCGAGAGAGAGAAGAAACCAAATAAAATTAAAGATGTTGCCAGATGCTCCCAGCAGCAGTAATGTCTTGGGTGAAAATTCCCCAGGCCCACTGATACAATAATTGGTGCTAGGGGGTTGGAAACAACAGGAAGAGACAGGTACAAAGGCACGGTTTTCTGGTACACTCTCAGAGAGGAAAGACTCAGGACCTTAGCTAGAGGTCATAGCATCACATCTCGGAGTACTGGCAAAGCAGGTGGCCAGTCTGCAGCAGCTCAGATGGTCGCATTCCCCCCCTCCACGGCACCCCTGTGGTTCCTGAGGGGCAGAATATCGTTTTCCTCATGATCATTTTGTAGCTGGAGAGTACTCTGCCCTATTTCTTCTGTTTAGCAGGTATCCTTGGAATATCCCCAACAAGAGTTTTGGGGGCACTTCTAAGTCACAGATCTGAGGTGCAGCTCTTTAATTCTTCCCCTCCATCTCCGCACATCACTGCTACCTATGTTATCCAGCAATGGTGGCATTTGGTGTTCTCGATCCTGATTATGTTACAGTTTGACGCTTCCCTCAAGCTAGAAATCGCAGTCATCCCAACCCTCTCTCATCCCCATACCTTCATAGAGTGGATCATGCACCGGAACTTTGGGAAGCTCTATGATCTGCTTGTTGCTTTGCCCCTCTGACTCTTCCCCATCCCTCCCCTGAATCAATCCAGCAATCTCTCATGTAATCCTCTTGTCCATTGGCTCTGCCCTCCCCAGCTCAGAACTCTGTGAAGCTCCACAACGATCTCACTACTTCTCTGGTCTAAGACATGAACAGCTAGCTCCTTTGCTGCCTTCTTAGGGCACTGGGTGTTCAACCTATTCGGGGCCACCCTCATCTCTGGCTTCATTGCCCTCCTCCTGCTGCCCTGGCCCTCACACCCCAGCACTCCTCCCACTTACAGTTCCATTGGAGCGCAGAGGGCCCCCTGTCTGATAATGGTTCACACGCCTGATCCTTCCTGGATAGTGACTTGACAATCAGGCTGTATCACGTGTGTGCCTCTCTCTCCGGTGCCTCGCTGCTTCCCATGGCAAACTATCCTGACCACTGAAAGGTTTCAGTCTTCTGCACACATTTATTCCAACTTTGCTATTGCTATTTCTTCAGCTTCTTCTTGGCAGCCCCTTTTCCTTGTTCTTGAAACCTGAATCCCCCTCACTAGGTAGGCCCACTGCATCCAGCCTTCCCTGGCTGGGCCTGCATTTCCGGGTTTGCTCTGACTACTCAGAATGTAAGCTTCACACGGGCCATTATCGTGTCTGTCTGATTTACGGCTTCAGTGCCTCAGCCCAGAACAACATATGTGCAATTGAAGAAAAATAAGGAAAGAAGAAAGGAAGGAAGAAAAAAGGGAGGAAGAAGAAAGAGAGGGAGGGAAAGAGGGAAGGAGACAGGCCAGCCTTCTAGCACTGAGATTTGATATTAACATATCTTATCCTTTCATCTTCCTATTTATACATTACCTGGTTTGTGTTACATAATTGGTCAGACGCAGGGAAGACTGGCAGTGCACATGCCAACTTAAGAGATATATACACACAGCACTTCTATGTATCGAGACTGCAGACAAAGCAGTAACTGAGGCATATATTTGGTCCTGACGTGTACAAGGTTAAGTTCAGCCATCAGGAGTATAGGGACGAGGGGAGATGCAGGTAGACATTCAGCCAGTGTAAATTGGCAGAGTTGCGTTGGGTAAGATAATAAGTAAGTCCATGCTTATTTTAGGTAGTTCTTTGAGTTCCCTCAAAAGGCCCTCTGCAAACTTAGCTTCTGTGAGTCCCAGGTCACTCCACAGCAATTAAAGAGTTAAAATCTGGCAGAACACAAGGCCTCCCGAGACAAGTGACTCTCATTTGATTCTGTGGTGCCTTGAGGTATGAGTTGTTTAATGTTTTGAATGTCCCCTCTCACTGGAAGGATGATTGAGCCATCAGGGTGATCAAAGTGTAGGCATGACCTTCTTTGTAGAAGTGCCTGTCTACAAGAAACACACACACACACACACACACACACACACCCCAATGATTAAGAACCTTCTTCTCCCACAGACTTACATATAGTTGGCTGATGGCCCAACTGTCCTGAGAAGCCTGGGATAAAGTCTAACAAACTCAGTTCTTCCTACCTTGAAGAAAGGATCTAGGTTGTATTGGTCAGCTTTCCATTACTGGAACGAAATATTTAATGGCTGAAACTTAGAGGAGAAGAAGTCTGTTGTAGTTCACACTTTCTGATGTTTCAGTCCACGGTGGGCAGGCTTATAGGCTGAGACATCATGGCAGAACGGTGTAGCTCAGGAAAGCTGCTCCACTCGTGGTGGTCAGGAAGCAAAGTGGGTTAGAAAGATCGAGAGAGGAAAGGGCCAGGGATCATATATTGTGCCCTAGCTCACATTCCTATGACCTACCATCAGGCCCTGTCTTGTAATAACCCATTCAGCTATGAATGCATACAGGTGAACCCATCAATGAGGTCCGCGCCCTCACAGTCCAGTCTCCTCTCTAGGAGTCTCTTAATCCTGTCAAGCTGCCAATCAAGATTAACTAGCACACAAGCCCTGGTGTTGATGCTCACTGATAAAAATTTTATTGCAGTCTCAAATGCCTTTACAACCTGACCACATCCTACTCTTCCCACATTCAACCTCAGCCAGTTTTTAACTTTGAGTCAAATTTCCTGGTAACTTTTCTACCTTGGTTTCTATGGTAAGGCCACTTCACCTTTGAACTCTTGGCTCCCAGATGAAGAAGAGGTGGAGGAAAAAATAACTTGGGAAATTCCAAACTTTGGAGGTATTCCTTCACTCTTGCTTCAACGTCAACAACCTCTTGTTATACTGCATGTCAGTTTTGCAAAAACATTACCACTGGGAGAGACTGGGCACAGTGTATAAGTGACTCCCTGAATTATCCCTTACAAATTCACGTGAATCTATAATAATCTCAATTAATAATTTTTATTTTAAAAAACTTAAACTCAGTATCCTTCTTACACACTCAGGTCCTGGTCACAGACTGGTAAGTTCTTTCCAGGTTGAGAAGGTGTGGAGGGTAAGAAGACCCAGAATCCTCCTTCTGATGGCAAAAGGAACTTTTGGCAAGTATTAGAGAAACTCCATCCTGAAGACCCTGACAACCCAGACTAAGGCCATGGGTCTGATACCATATCTGCTAGGACCACTACTTCTGTAATCTGGAATCTCACCAGTTCCTGTGGTCTGTTAAAGGTATCAATTGTTTTGGTTACAATAGCAACCTGCTTTAATGGGACAGCTTCCCCTTTCCTCCTCCACATGCTCTGCAGCGCATAGAAACCACACTGCAGTACCTGAAGGGCCCAAGAATGGACCTACACACAGGCCTATCTAATCTAATCTATCTGCTGCAGGACTCGCCACTTGACCAAAGCTCAGACAGTCCAAGTCTATCAAGGATTTCTTTATCCTTCAGCCCAACTGAGACAGCATTCTTCCTTTCGACATCGGTGGATTATGAGATGCTAAGCTCAGAGCCGTGTGAGGAAATGCCTATCCACTCCGCACCACAAGGAGAGACTGAAACCAACATGCAGAGAGCCAGAGGAAGACAGACAGAGAAAGTAACTTCACCTGTCATCACTCTGCTCGTCACATGAGGCAGTACCTCTGCTTCCCCAAAGACAGCTCAATTTGTGGTCTGTCATCAACCATGACTTAGCCCTTCATGGAACGGGCCTGTGAGCTTCCTCTGCTGTCCTCAGCTCACAGCCCTGGCCAGCCCCGAGAAAGTCCTTCAGTACCTTCCCCCACAACCCTGGTACTGAAAAGAGACATGTTTCTAAGAAGAGTAGATGATAAATGGAGCAAGGCTGCAGAAGGGCCGTGCTGACCTCGGTGCACCAGCCACTCTCACATGTACATACACGTGGATCCCAAGCTGAGATCCCTGCGGTCCTCTGCCAAGGAGGCTGGCTATTCCAAAGATTAATATTGTTTACATGAGCTATTTGTCTCGATGCGGGAAAAGATAAGCCTGGCCGAGATGAAAGCCTGATGTAAACAGCTCCATCTCTATCTCAGGGTAAGGGTTACTGCCTAGCCATTCAAATCAGGGCTGGTTTCCCAAACACCTATAGGGTGCTGAATGACATTCTGGGGACTGCAGCAATGGAGAGATGAGCGGGGTCTTTCCAGGGTCTTTCCTCCAGGAGTTTGAGCTTTTGGGGAAGGTGAGCACCAAGAGTAGGTATAGTTTAGTACGGTTAAGAGAAGATCTCTGCAGTCAGAATGTTTAGGTCAAAATCCCAGCTCAGCCAGGAGCCGGATATAAGCATCGGCCGATGTTTTTTTCAGCAAACAACCTGGCCTCTGTGGTCTTTGTGCCTCGGTTTGCTTCTTAGTAAATAATAATAAATGTTAAAAGAAAAACAGTGGCTACTTCACAGTATAGTGAGGACTGAATAAGGATCAAATCAGACACTACACACAAAATTGCTGGCAAGTAGTATAGGTGTGGTGAGTGGTATCTCTACGGTCAGCCTCATCATCAACCACTATTACTGTCATTATCACTAACATTACAGTGAAGACTTTAAGCCACAGAGGACATTGAAGATCCTTGAAAATCGGGAGGAAAGAGCTTAATTCGGGGTTCCCAGGAGGCTTTCTGGAGGAAGCGGTAGTTGAGTGAGACCTTGGAGGAGGAGTGTTAAGAAGAATTTCTCAGAGCTGCAAGGCCACAGTCAAGAACTAGAGCCAGAATCATTCCTACTGCTCTAGCCACTCAAGCTTGTAGAGGCAAGCAAGATGTTCAATTGCCCGAGAGCTCAAGATCTGAGCCCCATGATTGCACATGACCTGCTGGGAAACCTCATTCTGTTTCTAGATTCCTGAAGAGGGAAGCCTGCTATTCCCTCTTCCTGTGCCAAAACTTCAGCTCCAATAGAGCTGTGTCCACGGAGTCCCCTGCCTAAGCCTGATCTCTAGAAAGTGTCATTGCACAGCTTGGGCAGCCCAACACAGCACATTGCTAAATCTGGTGCCTGACAGATGACAAGCTCCTAATACATATATAATAAGCTATCTAAGCATGCTCTTGTCTGCCTTAACCCTAATATCTACTCTCTTATGACTGACTAATGATGAGATACATGCTAATTTCATATCACCCAAAGGAAATCTCCTGCACCATGCCTCGGACGCACAGAGCCACAGTTAACCAGAAGCCATTTCCAAGATCTCATGCTCATTCTGTTTATCTAGGACATGTTTAATGCAGATCCCTAGAGACTATGTGGTTTCTTAAAAGTAAGCAGAACAATATTTGCCCTGTTTCTGGCCACTTAGCAAAAACACCAAGAGGGTGCTCAGAATCTACCTAGAAAATCTTCTCACTTCACGTTTGCTAAGGAAGATCCCTTTGTTTCTGATTCTTTTCAGCCCGGGAGCCCCAGGGAATATTCCAAACCCTAGAGATAGGAACAATATAAAGGCAGTCATTTCTCTCTAAAACAACAATTTGTATTTTCATTTCTTTGATACACAGTCTAATACTCAAATCAATAGGCCAACGGAGATTCACCCAGTGAAAGTTTAATAAGGAAAATAGTTTTTAAAAAAGATTTGGGAAGTTAGTGATATTAGCTGCAGGTGTGGTGGATTGTGGGGGTGGGGTGACAACAGCTCTTTATTCCCCGGTGTAATGAAACAAAAGCTGAACTTATGAGTTGATTATAATCACATAGAAATAGGAGCTCCGGGCTGTTTTCTGCTTCCTCCCCCATCTCTTGCCCCAATCAATATAATATGTTTTATCTTCTCTGAAGAAAACTCAACTTTCTTGGGGGGGGGGGGGTTGCTTTTTTCTCAATTTTTGCTTTAATTTACATTTCTTCAAGCCTTGGAGTCAGACAATTTGTTCTCAGGTCAAAAGTATGGGTTTGAGGGAACCCAAAGCAAAATCATGTTGTGAAAGTGTATGGGGTTGAGGGATAAAGGAAAACAAAATTCATAAAATGAAGGTGCCTAGCAGAGATGAGAAGGTCCAGGGATGTAGGCAGCAGGTAGAAGCCTTTGCCCACACCATGGCTATGCCTTGCCCCATAGTGACTTGATTCTACTGATACCAAGGTCAAGTTTGGAGCCTTAAGGCAATGGCCCCGGCTCCTTTGGGAATAATAAATGTGTCCATAAAGTCTCCAAATCAGCGTTTGCCTCAAGGCTATATCCATTTAGTAATAATTCATAGAGTACCTACTGTGTGCCAGGCACTGTCTTAGATTCTGGGGGCGGAAGAATACACTAACTACCTCATGAAGCTTATATTCTGGTATGAGGATGCAGAAAGCAAAAAACAAACAAATTAATGAGACAGCATAATAAAAATTCAAGGGCTGCTAGAGATTGGAAAGGTATTTCTGTAAGAATGAGAGGGACAGGCTGGCGCTTGAGCTAAGACATAAATAATACGGGGCCAACTCTCTTACGACGTGGGGGGAATCCTGCCAGGTAAAGGAAAAGCCTTTAGATGGAAACAAGTCTTGGTTGGAAAAATAAAGAAGAAAACCTTTCTTGCTAAATTATAGTGAGTTAGGTGAGAGGGCTATGAGAAAGTTAAAGAATTAATTAAGGAACATATCACTCACCATAAACTTGTAGAATTTTATAACAAGGAATTGTGATTGGTAACCGCTGCTCCGATTTGTGTTTTGGAAAGAGTTTTCTGACAGCAGCATGGGCAATTGACGATGGGGGTGTGTGCCATGGAAGGCTGGAAGCCAAGGGAAGCACCTATGGCTGTGGTCCAGGCAGAGGCAGGGTGAGGGTTGGGTGAAATTGGGGTATGCTCTGCAGATAGAGTTGATTGGAATGATTCATTAAGTAAGGGAGAAGTACAAAGGCAGAAGCCAGAAGTGGCTCTTGGGTTTTGACTGAAGTAGCTGGATAGTTATATGTCTCGTTCATCTGAATTGAGGAAGATAGGAGAAAAATCAATATTTGATGTTGGAGAACCTTAACTGATGCCCGAGTGGAGACACCAGGAGGGGGTTGGAGACAGTCATCAAGAGTTCACTGCAGAGACCCAAGTTCTCTGGACCAGCCTTCCAACCCCCTATTTCAGCCGGCCAGCCATTCATAGGCTTAGCTAGCATTCAATGTGCAGACCCTGTGCTCTGGGACCCACACTCGGTCCTTGACTGGGTCACAGAGCAGTGAATAAGGACAACAGTGATGTGCCTTAGGTCAGGATCCTCAGCCTGGGGTCTTTGGTACAGAGTGAAGCTATTAATTACAGATTCTGTTTTTCCTGCTGAATGGCCACGCCAGTGGACACTGGTGCTCTACTCATTGATTCCGGGGATTTCTCAGAAAGGTATCCTGGAAACTCACTTGGGAAAGAATCTTCAGGTGACATTACTCAAACTCTGCCCAAGTGTTTCCCTAGACCAAACTTGAGTACCTCGAGAGATGTAGCACTTGCTACCTCTGCTGCTTGAAGAGTTCAGGTAGACCTCAGACCTGGGACTTCCAGGAAACATAAATGATGTAGGATCATATTGCAAAGATACACAGCTCGTGGCAAATAGAGCGACTGTGAGCAGCCGGTGGCCTGGAAGTGTGCCAGGGAGAGTCTGCAACTGGACTCCGAACTATCCCCAGGGCTGCGCTGTAGAGGCCTGTCTGCCTGTGGCCTGCCCCCTACTAGCACTTCCTGGATTACAGCCCCAGTTGCAGTGTTTTCGAGAGAGGGTAACAAGGCCAAATGTCCTTTTATATTGGAGATAATTTTGCTCACGTTCCTAGGTGTCTGCAGAGATGGGTATTGATTTTGATTTATTACCCTCCTGAGACTGGCAGAGCCACACACAATACCCACCAGCTTTATTTATGGACTTTTGTTCCTGGCCAGAAAGAAAACAGTGACACCCTCCCACCTCCCCAGACAGAGAGAGGGAAGGACATGCCGGGCTCCTAGGAAGCCCATCTGGGCTTGGCATCACCCCGCCCACCAGGTGTCAGGTGCTTCCTCACCCCTGCCCCAGGTCCCACTCCTGCTGTCACGTCTCAGCTCTCCTGAGTCACCAAGGCTTTAATTTGGGCTAATCTCCACTCCTGACTCAGATAGGTGTGGTGGTGATAAATCAAAATGAGGACACAAGCTGTCAGTAATAAAACAGGAGAGACCTGTCAGCCTAATCAACTTTATTAGCCTGGAGACTCAGGCAAGTCTCCAGCAGGTCCCACCTCCCCTTCCTCTACGCCTCCCTGTAGTCTCCGTGAAGTTGCCGGCAAAGCAGATGCAACTGCGTAGGAGCTAAGTGAACAGGGATGAGGCAGGCTGGGGAGGCTGGGGCACCCCCATGTGCAGCCATCCTGCTTCTGTGGGGGAGCTGGCAGGAGGGAAGCAGCGCCTGGGCTTTCCAAGTTGGATTCTGAGGGTCTTCCCCTTGCATGGAAGTGGGGACTTGCACAGTTTAGAGTAGTAGCTTACGACCTCTAGAATTCTGGAGGGGGAAGGAATGGACAGTCCCCTTCTAAGCCAACTCTTTGCTCCAGGGCAGTGACAGGTTTATTTTTTTTAATAAGACCTTCCTAGATCAGGAGAGTGAAAGGGGGCTTTGATGCCTTATGGCTTTTAGGTCTTGGTTCTAATCGATGCTGAGATCTGGCTGTGCTTCTTGCTGTGGGGTCCCAGACCTGTGTTCTCGTGACGTATTTTCCCTTTTCTTCTGGACTGGTCTGATAGGGTTTCTGTCTCTTGCATTTTACAATAAATATAGGATACATACTTCTCCCATCAAGATTTTTTCTGAGTCTCAGAGATACACATCTAGCTGCGTGGTAAGGTCCTCAGCTCAATAATGCTTGAATGTTTACATTCAGGCATCAGAGGTAGAGCTGAATTCTCCTGGTGGCCCATTCCCGGCCCTTCCTTGCAGGCACATGCCATTCTCAATTGGTTGTACCCTGCCAGACCTTTTAAGGTATACTTGCATACGTTCACACCCGCATAGTTATAGTTACACAGATGTCTCTCCTTCCCTATTCAACATTGCTAGGCCATCTTTTCACAGAAGAATATTTACCCTTTTTAAATACTGTGTAGTATTCTGCAGGCCAGAGGTATCATCCACATGCCTAAATGTCAAAGCAGGCTATCTGAAGATCAACAGTGATGATTGCTGCTGATTTCTCCCTGCTGTGCATTCCTATCACGGGATGCTGGGGCATTTGGGGGCTGGTTCTGAAGAAATTGTGTTACTGTGTTGTCAGGAGCAGGTAGAGTGGGCACAGTGAGATGCTTTCAGTTGACGTCATGTGGAGGGAAGTCATTGCCAGCAGCTCCAGGGTAGGAAGGGCTTCAGGGAGGATTCCTGCCGGCTCCCTTCTTTGTCGCAGCAGGACCATCCAAGCCTGGGGACCATGTCCCAACCATGCTCAGCATTGGAAGCAGAGGAAGGGTAGGAAGTAGAAAGGGCCAGTGACAAGGGCTCTAATCCTGGGCCATGTGCAGTTGGACACCGAAACTGGTCCTCAGTGCACCGCATCCAGATGAGAACTCTCTTCCACAAGTGAATCTTTCCAGTATCTCAGTAGAAAAGGGATCTTACCTAATCATTGCCATACACAATGTTCTCAAAGAGCAGAAAACCAAAACATAGAATGAAAACAATATTTTAAAGATAAGTCAGCGGCTAACACAAATGTGGTGGTATTTTTCTGGACTTTCTAACATTTGCAATGTTGGCCCATT
This sequence comes from Ctenodactylus gundi, assembly GCA_004027205.1. Taxonomy (NCBI): domain Eukaryota; kingdom Metazoa; phylum Chordata; class Mammalia; order Rodentia; family Ctenodactylidae; genus Ctenodactylus; species Ctenodactylus gundi. The sequence continues at coordinate 64,379 of PVKB01000497.1, read as the reverse complement.
TTTAAAATTTCTCTTTTACTTTAAATCAGTGTTTACCTTTTAGCTAATTTTGTGTTCTTTTTTTGAAAGAGGACTCCAGTTGTTCAAGCTTCCCTTCAGAACTCACACCACACTGGTTCACGGCAGAGTGGGGATGGGATGAAGCCTCTGGGGTGGAGGGAGTGGCACATGAGGATTCCCAGTGGAGACTTGGGCTGACAGTCTAGTTCTAGCCAAAACAATCCAAGTCCCTGGTTTGCACAAACACGGGCAGCTGATGTCCCTTCCTCCAGCCCTGCAATCCTTCTTCCCTCCAGCCCTCGTTTTGGGCTAAATGCCAGATGATTTCCTGTGTTTTCCCTGTTTATCAGCTCTCTATTATCCTGATGGCAAGAGCCACCCACTCAATAAAGCAAAACAAACTCGTGCAAACCCAGGAATGGCTCAAGTGTGCAGGCCTCGATTTTATTTCCTAATTAACAAGTCATTGTCAGCCAATCTGATGATTTACTTGTCACACCATTTGGATTTGTGAGCAAACAAAGCATCCCTGGGCCTCAGGCAACAGCTCCGCAGAGGAGGCGGAGACTGGGAGGGCCCTCCTTGGCCACTGCTCATTATTGTGGCTTCCTGGTCCTTCCGTCTCACTGAATACTCAGAACTAACAGGCTCGCAAGGCCGTTTGACTTCAGACTGCCACAGCCAAGACGGCCAAGGCATGGACCACGCCCTAGGGAAGCCCTTTCCCTGCAGCTTCACGACTCCTCCCTTCCCTGTGCTCTATCTGCCAGTGCCCAGCTCTCACCTAGGAGGAGGCCTGGCAAGGGAGTTGTTGATGCAGGGAACATGAAGGCAACCTCACCGTGGTGGTTAGATCAGGCACCCTGGCCTGCCCTTTCAGATCCTCCGTACAGCAGGCTGGAAAGTGATGCTCAGGGGCCCAGTGAGAGAAGAAAATGTACCCAGAAGATGCAAGGATTCCTGCTCCCTGTCCAAAGACAACTCATTCACTGTCCCTGGGCCTTCGTCCCCCAGGAGAGGAAGCATGGGAGTAGCTTGAGGTCCCGTTACAGCGGATCTCACACCAAGCCTAGGCAGCAGATGTGTTCAGCACTTCGTCTTGATTTGACTTAATATTTGGAATAGCTGCCTGTACTTTCAAAAATGGGGAATCGTTTTTTAAAAGTAAAATTCAGGTTTAAAAAACACCCTAAGTTAAAGCATCACTGAGTTCACTTTTCCCTGTGTCAAAAATGAACTCTGTCTGTGCAGTCAGAGAAGGGGGAGCAGTTGCCCTGGAGGGATGGGCTGAATCCTCCCGTTGTCTGGTCTCCACCACCCCTGCCGTGTTCCGCCTGGCCTGATTTTCTGCGTAAGCTATTTGTGTGGCTCCTGAAGGCCTGTAAGTTTGTGATGACTGTCCCTTTTTTGAAAACTACTCTGTAATTAAATTCTGCATTTTATTCTAGTGAATATTATTAGTTCATTCCACAGGTGTTTCCTCAACTATTCTTGTGTTCCTGTCCTTTGTTCGACACAGAAGAACACTAGAATGTAAGAATCATGGTCTTTAAGCTGGACATGTCATGCACTGCTGAGAGCATTTGCCCAGCATGCTCAGCATCCTGGGGTTGATTTCCCAACCTCACCTCCCTCTCCTCAAAAGGGAACCTGGTCTCCACCTTAGAGAACTCAGGTTTAGTTGCAGGGATACACACACTAGCTACAAGAATTCACGACACTGAAGGGGGCCTTTCTACCCAAAGAAAAGACCATTTTAAACTACTCCTCTTCCTTGTGCCTGTGTAATCATACGATTAAAGTGGCATCTGACATTTTCAGGACATTTTCTTATCTGTTGTCTTTGAGGCCACACCTAGTGGTATTTCGAGATGTTCCCAGAAGCTAAGTGACATTCTTTTCTATAGGTGTTTTTGGTTTGTTGGTTTTGGTTTCTGGTACTGGGGATTAAACCCAAGGTCTTCACCTCAAGTCAAACCTCCAACCCTTTATTTTATTTATTTATTTTATTTTGAGAAAGAGTCTCCCTGTGTTGCTAAAGTTGCTCAGGCTGGGCTCAGACTTGTAATCTCCTACCTCACCATCCCAGAGTGCTGGGATTACAGGCCTGTGCCACAAGGCACAGCCCAGGTTTTGTTTTTAAACTCAACACAAGGAGACATAATTTTAAAACCTGGCACCTGCCATTCTGAAAGCTTGAAGTGTTGCACTGACCACAGCACTTGTCCTCACTACATCTTTGTGCCTCTGGAAGAGGCCCTGGTCCATAGCCTGAAGATACTAAAGGGATGACTGGGTCAAAGACAGCGCAAAGACCCTATTGTGGTTTGGATCTGGAATGTCCCCCAAAAGTCTCATATATTTGGATGTTATAGATTGTCTATGGAACCATGTGCTGTTGGGAGATTGGGTCCTGGTCTAGAGGGGTGGATTACAGACATGTATATTGGATTATAGGCATGTAGTGGGGGATTACCGCACTTTCCACACCTAGAAGGGGTGGAATGCTGAGGATGGACCCAGAAGGGACAGATCACTGGGACAGGACCTGGGAGTATATATATGCTGCTATCTTCCTCTGATAGGAGATTGCACTTGATGAGACTTGACTTCCTATTTGTAATGCTGTGAGGAGCCGCCTCCACCTCTGCCTCTGCCATGTACTTCCACCATTGCTGGCCACCCTGAGTGGACTGTGACCTTCTGAAACTGTGAACTAAAATAAACCTTTCCTCCCCTAAATTACCATAAAAAAGTAACTAAGACAGAAATATTTGCCCCCCCCCCCCAACACACAGCAAAGCTCGTCTGTTCACCCTCCATTTTCTCCCACATCGAGCACGATGAAGAGCAACAGCCCATCCCAATCTTCCTCACGTCCTGGGGTCCCACAGCCATCCAGCTTGACTTTGTATTACTTAGGACTCTCTGGGCCCCAGGTGACCTTGTATCCTCACCCACCATACTGGCCTGGTTCTGTCTCCTCCAAGCTCAGCACCTCGCTCTGCCTGTCAGCAATCCCGTACCCTTGTAATCATGTCTTCTACACTTTTAGAGTAGCTGGAGTGGTTTCTGTCACTGGCATGGAGAGCCAGCGCACCTGATGGCTCGTGTGAATAAAGACAATTATGTTCCATTTGCACTGTAGTCTGCTCAGAAAGCAAGTTCCCAGAGTCATTTTGAATGACTGCTTTCCAGTTCCACCCGAATGATCAAACTGATCTTAACAAGCTGTCGGAAGTGTGGACCTGAAAGTCCCTCCCCCTCTGAGGACAAGACCCTGGCTTGAGGCTCCAACACCACAGGACAGGAGCCTGACGAGCCCATGGACTCTTCCCCAGCAGAGGCCCGTGTGCGGTGGTGATTGATGAGCCCGACATGCTGCAAGGACAACACAGCCCGTTCCTGTCTTCGCAGGCAGGTATGACACTCCTTTTGTAACAACAGTTTCTCCCCGGTTGAAAGTCATAAATCTCTTCTGATTTAAGTGACAAGCTATTGGGATTGTTTCCGTTGGCTTTGGCATAAAGAGGAAATGTAAATCTAACATCACTTGGAATGTGAGGAATGCATCAGATCTGAAGGCTGGGACTTCTTAGGTTAGGCACGACTGGGAGACCGACCTGCTCAGGTCTCAAGGTAACTGGGCCAGTGAGCAGGATGGTTAAGCTATGGGTGTGGCCCCGTTCATCTTGTGTTGTTATTGCTCATTACACTGTACCATTCTTGGTGCGTGCTCCCCACTCCCACGTAGATGCTTGGGATCCCATGTTACTAAACCTCCCCATCACCCAACTGACCTGCCCTCGTCAGTGCCCCAGGCACCAGATCTCTTCTCCTCCCATCTCTTTCCCCAGACTGACGGGTCCCATCTAAGAGACACATGCCAACTCACTTCCAGTTTCTCAACATTACACTCATAAGGATTTTACTCATACAGAGAGCTGAAGTCCTTTCTTCCCTTTCCCACATAATGTGGATCTTGAACAGGTCAGACTACATCATTATCAATGAGCTGGATTGACATAAGGCAAGGCAAAGAGGTTTCACTATGCCAGGGACGGAAAGGACAATGAAGGATGCTGTAGTTAAAGGATGTGCAAAGTTCCAGCTACTACCCAGGGCCTGACCCTTAGTAGACAGGTACTCAAGGCATTCTTGTTGAGTGAGGGAGTATATGAAGGAGTGAATGTACAGGTGAATAAACAAGAGCCCTGAATATAACACATCAGTGAGCAGTTCCCTGGGAGCAAGGAGGACTCAATAGAGAAGTGTGGAAAACTGGGGCCAGTGCAGAGAGATGGTGCTCTGGCTGCCCAGCATCCGTGTTGCTCCCCTCTCACAACAGACCTTGGCTTTTCCTTTGGAGAAACTCTCTCTTCCTCTTTGCACATAGTGGGAAATGTCAATCAAGCCAATTCTGGAAAAGAGCCGTGAACACCAGTGCTCGTGCAAAGGTCACCCCAAGTGATACCTAGGTGCCCCTTTCTTTTCTCATCCACCAGAACTGATCTGATGTTTTCTTCCCTCCAACTTTGTCATCAAGCTTTAGTATCTTTCCTATGAGTAGCCTCACATTCTTGGAAAAAGTCTTTAAAAAATATAGATTAGCAATGGACCTTGCCTGCAATCCCAGCTATTCAGAAGTCTGAGATAAGAGGATCAAAAGTTCAAGGCCAGCATGCACAGCTTAACAAAACCCTATCTCAAAATAAAAATTTAGATGAGTCAGACTGATTTTGGTCACTGGCCACCTGACATTACAAAGTAATACAAGATCAAAGGTCAAGAAGTTTGGTGGTTAAGGAACAGCTCCCCGGATACCTTCATAGAAAGTGTGACGTGTTGCAAGGTCCTTGGACACCTGGCTTGAAGTAATGGGTAGCAAATCTGACAGCAAGAGGCTCTGGACCCTGTAGGTGTTTCCGCACACATCACTCACAGATGCCAAGTCAGCGGGGTGGAGATAGCCACTGAAGCTCCCATCTGGAGGCCTGTGTCTCCCGAATCAGACCTCCTGAGCCTCAGCTCTCCTAGAAGGGTGCCTGGGACACCCACTGATTGGATGTAAATTCCTTCTGTGTGGTGAACACAATTAGAAAATTTCCTTTTGCTTGCATCAAAGGCTGACAGCTAGCCAACAGGGCATCCAGGCTAGTCTAAGAACTGCTTGACAGATTTCTCCAGGAAATTCTCTCCCAGCTCTCTTTTGTCAAGTAGCATCCACCCACACCTTTGTCAGGCAGCCTTTTTGAAGAGTATCACTGCTTCCTTGTCCCACACCGGGCAGCTCTGAAGTCTCATTTGAGAAGACGAGAACAACTGAGACAGAAAGAGAAAGGAGGAGGTAGGGAGAACAGAGAGGAAAGGGGGGTCGGAAGGGAGTCAGGTGCTGGAAGTCACATCAGATCTCCCTGATGCTGGGCTAGGCCCGGAGGGCACTGGAGAAGGGGTTTAGTAGGACAGGGGTGAGCAGCGGTTTCACCTAATAAGCTAAAGTCATTAGCAGAACCTGAGAGTCACCAAATCCGTTTTTTTTCCAAGCCAGAGACATGCACCACCCCCACATAGGTCACGTGGGACCCAAGAAAGATAGAGGCCGGAGGGGGAAACCCTGCCCCCTGGGCCTCTCAGTAGCCGGTCCAGCCCCAGGTGTCTCACCCTTTGTGCTGCTTTACCTACTCAGCCCCTCATGCCGACTCTGTCTTTCCTCTGTCCTGTGCCACCTCACTTCTCTCTGCTTTTTTGTGTGTGGTCCTTCGTCTCAGACCACGCCTTCTCCCACATCTCAGTCTCTATAGCTCAAGTTCACAGCCTTCAAACAGGAGGACATGATAGGCTGGCCACTTGCCACATAGCTCAGGAAGCCCTCATTCACAGAGCAGACAACCACCCCTTCTCTGGTTTACATTCCTACCTGAGGAGTGGAGGCTCCCCCACCCCGCCCCCAGAGCCACCTGGCAAAGGGGCAGGATTGTGTGGTACAGAGTAGTTCTTCACAAGAAGAAACACTCAGATGGGTGAGGATGGGCTGGGGGTGGTGTAACTAGAGGACACTTTGTCCCACCTTTGTCACTATCACAGAGGTTTCAGGGTTTCAACTAGAAGGGACATCTCAGTGACCCCAGGCACCTGGGAAGAGCAACTACTAGCCATTTAACAAAACAAAACAAAACAAAAAAATTGAGCCAAGCTTGGTAGTGCAGGCCTATAATTCCAGACCACAAGTTCGAGTCCAGCCTGGGCAACTTAGAAACTTAGTGAGACTCTGTCTCATATAAATAATAAAAAGAGGGATGCAGTTCAGAGCATAGGCCCTGTGTTCAATTCCCAGTACAGAGAGAGAGAGAGAGAGAGAGAGAGAGATTTGAATACCCAAAGAGGGCTGGGCATCCAAGCTGCCAAGAGGACCCGTAGGACAAAATCTCACATCAGTCTACAGGGCATTTGCACCCTGGAGGTTCAAGAAGAGGGGTGTCCAGGCCAGAGATCCTACTCTAAGCAGGCAGAAGACAGGAAGAGACTGCTTGCCCGGCCTGGCGTCTGGGGCTTCCTAATCTCTGGACTCTACACCCTCAATTCTGCAGTGGGATCATGCTGGTGCTGAACTGGGCAATGGGAGGAACGGCGAGTGGGATGTGTATAGCTCTGCTCAGTATCTACCTGCAGCAAAGATTCCTCCAAAATATAGCTTTTAGCTGGATTATGATGAATTTTACAATGGTGAATATCACTACAAACCAGTGCTTTCTCTCAGAACTCACCTGAGCAGGTAAGAAGCAGCTCATAGGACCACTCTGGTGAGGGAGCAAACCTCAGTTCCCATTCTGCCCTGCTTGTATTTGTACTAACAGATCCCCAGGCTAGGCACTAGAGACAGAGGCTGTGACCACAGTCGCAGGGAGACCGAGGAGTCTCTAGCTGTCTCTGTTTTTCTGTGATACTGGGATTGAGTCCAGGGCCTTTACACTGAGCTCCATCCCCAGCCTATTTTTTGTTTTTGATTTTGAGACAAGGTCTTGCTAAATGACTAAGTTGCCCAGGCTAAGCTCAATCTTCTTGCTCAGCCTCCTCCGGGAGTGCTGGGATTGTAGACCTGTACCACTAGGCATGGCGAGCAGTCTGCATGTCTAACTGTTGCAAAGCAAAGCTCCTCCTCAGCTCCAAGGCCAAGCTGGCTGATCTCCAGAGTAGGAGATTCCACTGCAGAGGCAGCAGCACTGTCCCGGAAGAGCAGCAACTTGGAGCTACTGATAGGGCACAATCTGGGGTCCAGAGATCTCTGGGTCAACAAGTGCTCTTTCCTTATTTGTGTACTTGTGCCTGCTGAGGTGGGGATCAGTAGTAATGGAGGTCTCTAATGGTAGGACAGCTTTTAAGTACTGTTGCGTCACAGACATGGAGGTGGCTAACCAGCCTTTGCCCAACAGGATGCGAGGCCCTGTCTCTTCAGGAAGCCTCGGTTGTCCCATTCCTTGCTCTTTCTTCTTTCCTTCTATCAGTCTCCTCACCTTCCTTGTCCCTTCATATCTTGAGGTTTGTAAAGGAGTTCTCTGGTCTGCAGACCTCATGGGGTCACAGACTCTAAGACTGAGAGCTCCTCTTTGTCCATAAGGAGTGTCTAGAGTTCAGAGCAAGAAGAAACTTAACGGGGTTATGTAATAATTAATGACACTGACAGAGGCTCATGCAGGTCCCTAAGCCCAGGACTTTTCCCCTGACAGAGAGTAACCCAGGTGAACCCCATATACACCTTCCCGCCTGGTGGTGTTCCCAAGGAATCCCAGCAAAGAAGTGATTGATTGTTATTGCTGGTGGTAATGGGTTGGACAGGGATGAATACACGGCCTTGATGCAGGACTTCTCAGTGTCCCTGCTGTGCGGGGTAAATTCCCAGGGACAGGGGGAAGAGTACTCAAGTATGCAGTATTTTCCAAATTTACTTAACTTTTTTTTCCATCTTGTCGACTGATGTCCAGAAAAGTGCACATTGGAAAACACTGTGCTACGTGCCGCTGTCTTATGATGCTAGCTTGAGTCATCACCCCCTTCCAGATTCTGTCCAGAGCAGCAGCAGCTCCTCCGCACAAACAGACGAGGCTGTGTTTTTGGAAACACAAGCCTTTAAGAGCAAAGCTACAGCAGATAGCAAATTCAAACTAACAGTGTTCCTTATTTCACCTTCATTTGGGTCCAAAACTTTATACTTAACAAAATATCACAGAATCAAAGGAGTAGGGAGGAAAGGAAATGTTCGCCCCGATCCTGGAATGCTTCCTACCCCACCAAATTCTTGAGTAAATTAAAGCAAGGGCTCCTCAGACAGAAGCTCAGTAATGAGAAGCAGACAGCAAGTTGAGCGCTGGGAGCTGGGCTGAGCCTCGGCCAGCGGGTGGATGTGGAGGCTTGGGAACAAAAATACCTTGTAGCTATTATTTTCATGAGTCTCTACCCATCCACACACCGCCTCTCTGCATTCTTTTAATCTGAAGCTGCTGAGAATCGGTATTTTCTCACCTTTGTAATATGAGAAACAAGTTAATTAAAATCAATCCCGACTTCAGTCTCAGAATGTCCCTGCTTTGGCTACAGATCTGTCAACGATGTGTTTTGATAGCTGCACATGTACAAAGGTAGTTATTCAGAGATGCTGATAATTGCATTAATTTAGGAGGCATTAGTTAAGCCCGACAATTAATTACACAGGCAGCAGGCAAAGTCATAGCTACCAGATTGCTGGAAGAGAAAGGTAGAAACACCAGCTCCTTTAGTCCAGATCCAAACTCCCAGGACATGCAAATGACCAGAACCGTCTTCATTATCCGAGGAAGTTTATTAAAGAAGCCATGAGAAATACTGGCACCTCGAAGGCCTTTCTAAATCATAAACCAGAGAATAGAGAGAGCGGTTTGTACAACTTCTTTAAGAGAATTTTACTGGACTCACAACTCTTTGAAAGCTGGTCATTTATAAGTGATTATTTAAGGCATATCACATGGAATCAGAACTTCTAGCTAATTAGGTTTAGCCAATCTTTCCGTTCATTAACTGTTCTCAAATAAAAAGAAATTCTCTATTTCCCCCATTTCAAAGTAGACGCGTAGAGATTAATGTCTGTGCCCGTGTCTTCCCCATAGACATAAAGATTACATGAAAGTAAAATAGTTAAATAGACTTTAAAATGGGAAAACAGATGACAGCCTGATTAAAAATTTTAAAACAGAAAAGGCAGAATAGTATGGGGGAGGCGGTAGGAGCATCTCGTTTCTCTTGCTACAGTCTCACAGGAAGCCTCTTGCCTTCTCCTGAAATCTTACCTTATGCTCGGGCCCGACTCAGGATCTTTGCTTTTTCTTGATGAGTTTCACAAGCACTTAAACGAGATGGCTAAGTTTGGGGCTGGTGCCCAAGTTTAGACCTTCAGATATGAAATGTGAGCTGGTCTCAGTCAACGTGTGGCTCAGGAGGGCCTGAGGTCTTCAGATAAGACCGAGGCACAGAAAAGTAGGCAAGGCTCACAGCTGCTGGACTCCATGTCCAGACTCGAGGCCACTGTGCCACCTACCCCTCCAGGCAAGGACTCCCGTGTGTGGTGTGTACTCTAAGGCCCAGGCTCACAGTCATCACAGCACCCACCCCATCTAGGCAGGAACTCTCAGTGTCCAGGGTAAGAATGACCACTTCTGTCCAGCCTACACAGTACATTTTCTCTATCTACACTCCTCTGTGTCCTGCTTGACCACAAGGTAAGGAAGGGAAGCAATCTCCACAGTTATTATTCAAGTTATATATAAGCATATTATCATGATAAAAGATGTCCATGGTCAGAATATGCCAGAAAACCCCAAATGGCTCTTAAACCATCCTCCAGTCCCGCTGTTAATAATTTGGTTTGCACTTTCTTCTGACCATGTCTGTGTAAATTTGCATAAATTAGAGTTTTGTTCTTTAATGATCATATTACATTTTATAAGTTGCTCGTATGTTTAATAATATACTCTAGAAATTATTTCACACTGGTACATGCAGAGTTACCTTCTTTTTTGTATACAACATTCTAATTTTGCTTCTACTGAATCATCTCATAAAATTCTACTAAGTATCTTTATGCCAGATTCCTAGAAGTGAAATCTCCTGAGTGCTATAGGTTGAACTGCGTCCCCTCCAAAATCCCTGCATTGAAGACATAACCCTCAACAACTCAGAATGTGAATTTCTTTGGAAATATGGATGCCAGAAATGTAATTCATTAAGATGACATCATTATGATGAGTCTTAGTCCAGAATGACTGAAGTTTTCTTTAAGAGGAAATTTGGACCTAGAGATTTGTTCCTAGAGAGAATGTCATGTGATGATAAGGGCAGATACCAGGGTGACGAGTCTATGACCTGAGAAACACCAGAGCCTGTGAAGAGACGTGGAACAGATACTGCCTCACAGCTCTCGGAAGAGGCCAGCCCTGCCCAAACCTTGCTTGTGCACTTTTAGCTTCCAGAGCCGTGAGTTTTGGTTTTTAAACTATTCAGTTTTTGGTAGTTTATTACAGCAGCCTCAAGAAAAATTCTATACTACATAGGCACATTCAAACTTGAGAGATAATGTGAAATTGCTTTCTCCTGAAAAAATGCTTCTTTAAAAAATTTACCATTGCAGAGTTCCAGGCATAGTGGATAACAATGCTGAGAGCCTCAAACCCAGCAGGCACCATTAGCTTTGCTCACCAACAAGCACTAGAAGAAACCTGTGTTGTCACCTTTTTATGTCTTTTACCACTGAAACCGAGTCTGATTTTTTTTCCTATCCATTTCATTTTTGCTGTGGTTTGGATCTGGAATGTCCCCCAAAAGTCTTATGTAGTTGGATGTTGTAGAATACCTATGGATTCCATGTGCTATGAAGAGAAGACCTGATCAGAAGGGGTAAAACACTGGGGCTTCACCTGGAAGGGGTGGATCATATTATCACAACCTGCTCGGGGTGAGGATGTTGAGAACTACCCCATCAGACATGGCTATACCTTGTCATGAACCAAGACCAGGGGAGGCTAATGTGTTGGAAAACAGTGGCTAACTCTCCAGAGTAGAGCGGGAAAGAGAACACAATTGTGACTAGTTTTGTTTCTTGCCAGACTGTTACAATAGAGAGAGAAGCGAGAAGCATTGTGCTAATCAGGATCCCGTGTGTGCCAGTGACCAAGATCAACTCCTGTTGGCTCCAGAAGAGGATCTGTAGTCACACTCGTTTTGTCCCTTTCCCTTTTTGTCTGCCAGCCATGTGTCAATTCTATTCAAGCAGGCTCTTTTTCTGTGGTGGGAAAAACTTACTGAGTCTTGCTTTGTGCCCTCTTCCGAGTAATCTCACTGCAAATCACATCTTTTCTCAAAATAATCCAATAACTGTCCAGGGATAGCATCTCACTGAGTCAACTTGAATCATGTGCTGAATTTTGAACTATGATCAAAGGAATTGAAATACACCAACTGGCCAAGCCTAAAGCACATGATAGCCCTGGACTTGAGGAGGTAGGGCCAGCTCCATGTAGATCACATGGGCCAAGAGCTGGGGAGAGTGTCAGGGTAGCAGGGGGCTCATAAGTCACATTATCTCTTTGCTTCAGTTCTGAACAATTTGGGAGACATGGTGCTAGGCAGATGGAATGGAAAATACCGTAATTATTAGTAAACTAGTCATGGAGACTGCAGTTTTATTGCTCAGCAGAAATGAATTTCTACATACTAGAATCCCAGAAACAAAGAGCTTGTCATAGGCAGAACTCGATAACTTCAGGACTACTCTTCAGGCTCTGACCCTGTAAAATTATAGCATAGAAAACATAAGAATAGCATTTCCCTGTGGACAAGTAGGAGAAAGAGAATGGGCAGATCTTGACCAGACACACAAGACGGGTAAGGCGTCCCTCTCCCTGGGGAGGAATGAAGGACAAGGGATAAGCCAGGGTGGTTCTTAGAGCCTTTGCACTCAGAAACAAAAGGACAGAGACTAGGCCACCCCTTGCCCTGTAGCAGAGAGACATTTCTCCACAGAAAATTAAGGTGATGTTACTAAGAACATGATGGATGGCCTCAGAGCCCACAAAAGGGGCAGCATATAGTGCGACAGAAAAGATGAAATATCTCCACCCATTTTCTTTTGCACGGATGTCAGATCATCAATAGTAATACCAAGGTATAGACTCGACATGTTCACATAGGTTAGTGACATTCCATATTCCAGTCTGACTTGGAGACTGTTAAGGTTTAAGACTGTTTACAAAATCCTCTTGAGGGAAAAATCAGAAGGCAGAGCGGAATCAGTCACTGGTGTGATCTGGGGTCTAGTAACAAAATTCACGACTGGCATCACCCACAGGATGTGAGCCAAAAGACCTGGCTCTAACCATCTCAGCCTTTACCCCAGGTAGCGCAGACAAGAGGTCTCATCCTCCTGACCTTCAGTTTCTTCCTGTGATGAGCATTCTAACCTTGTCGATTGACCTCAAAATATCGTGGGGACCAAAAAAGGTCAAAAAAGGAAATATTTCTAGGAATGATACTATCATGGTGGTTAATGTTGTAAGCATTTACCTTGTGCTAGGCCCTATTTTAAGAGCTTACTGTATGTGAACCTCTTTAATTCTTAAACCACCTTATAAAGCATGTACTTTCAGTATAATCTCTATCCAGAAGCTTAGTCACAGAGTGAGGAAGCTTACTCACCGTCTGATTAACGATAAAGGACACTGCAGCTGCAGTCACTGACGAGGCTGTTACTGCTGACAGGCAGAGCTCAGGTGAGCGGCCTGAAAGGGCAGTCACGCAGGGAGGGAAGGAGGTTTCACTGAATCTGCACCTGTTCACAGAGGAGAGACTTGTGATCAAGAGAACCTTGCGGTGCAGGTACCGGGCAAAGGCCAGGGGAAAGCGTAGAGATGAGCGAGGCACATAACATATCCAAGATGAGCAGGGGCACAGCAGGAGGACTCAGCTCCAGAACTTGAGATCATCATAAAAGTGACGGGAGCAATAATACCCCGGCGTGGACACCTCTAGGCCTTGTGTTCACAAGCTAGCCCTAACCTGATGCCCACTTCCCTTCAGTAGGAGGATGAGGGGAGACCGAGGCAGATGACTTTGCTCAAGGCCTTGCAGGAGATGAGCAACACGCCTTCTGCTTAGCCCTACATTGGTGACAGTCAGCCAATGTCAAAGGCAACAATCACCTCCATATTGTCTGGCTTTTCTTTTCACCAAACATCCCTGCATTTCCTTAACAGATTTAAGATTAGCCTGGGATGATTTTTACACTGAAGCCTGTGCTTTCTAGAGAGAAGGAAGTGTTTTTTCCATGCCTCCCAGTTTCCCATAGACAGAAGGATATAGATATTTCTCCAGCTAGGACAGAGAGTGAGAAGAAATCATTTTTTAGCACCTATCCGAATCGTGGTAGACTGTATTAGATGATTTAACGTTGTGTTTTAGCCTACGTTTGGTTTTGCTCCAAGATTTATAGTAAAGCTGTGGGAAGATGAGTCACAACGTTTCCTTTGCCCAAATAAGGGTGGCAAAAGGCTGCCACACACAGCCCTCCGGAGTCAGTGGCAGACAGGGCTAATCAATAATGATACTCCTTCCCTTTGACCCCAGGCGTGACCTTGGATGCATCAGTGTCATCCTCTAGGCTACCCGAGCCAGCACATGAGATGAAAACCACTTGCTATTCCTGTGAACGGAGAAGCTGAGAAGAACAGGAAACAACAGGAGAGACAGACATAACATCAGGTGACCAGGAAGAAAAAATACAGAGATGGGCAGCTGAGAGCTTTGCCAAGTAGATGGTTCTGGGAGACAAGGGATAGGAAACAGGCAGGCAGGATTCAAGAGGACTGTTGATAAGCTGTAACTCTGGTAACCAAGAAGTACGTGCTCACACGACACTTAACACATGGACTCTGAGAGCTAAAAACAATCAGGGAGGCAGAGCTGTTCTAGGGCCAGAGACAGCCAGGAGATGTTGTAGGATAAACACAGCAGTTGCTTAAACCTACACTTAGTGACTGCAGAAACGGATGTACATACATACGAATGCTTTTTGATAATACTGATAATAGCTGGCATTTGAGCATTTATCATTGTCAGACACTGTGCACAGATAGTCACCACAATATGGGGACTATAATTATCCCATTTTGTGTGTGCAGCAACGGAGGCTCATACAGGTTAAATGATTTATCAAGATCAAACAGCTAGAATATAAAGGAATCAGGACTCGAATCAAGTATTCGAGCCTTCATCTCTCCCAAACAAAATTACTATGCGTCTTAGTTACTTTTCCATTGCTGGGACACTATCTGACATTTATAACTTCAGGAAGGGAAGATTAATTTTAGCACAGACTTTCAGAATGTCTTGGTCCATTCATGGGTGGCTGGCAAAGTTCGAAGCACAGGGCAGAGGCCCAGCAGGAGGGAGGTTGTTCGGGGCATGGCAGACAAGAAGCCAAGTGAATGAATGAGGATGGAAGTAGCATATACCTTTCCAGGTCATGTCGCAGAGATCTGCCTCTTGCCGGTCACACCCTAAGTGTCCACCCCTTCCAGCCATGTTCCACCCCTTAGCAGCACCTGGTTCCATAGACACTCCACAATATCCAAACACATGAGGCTTTTGAGGGACATTCCAGATCAAAACCATAACATCACATTCTATATTAGAACCTGCAAAGAATGAGAGAGAAGCTAGCCCTAGTTTTTCCATGTCTGGGAATTTCTCTTCTTATGTTAGTTCATTCCCTCATTCAAACGTTCACTCCGTGCATCTTTGTTGAGCACCACTTTGTTTCCAGGGACTTGGTAGGTAATGGGGGTGGCAGGACTTAAGAGCTCTGACTTTGCATAGTTTCACTGCCTTGTACTTGAAACTTAAAGATTGCATGGCAGGGAGGGAAACTTAGACCAAGTGCTTTGCTTCATAGCTGGATAGACAGAGTTGGGATTGGAAATGGAAAGGACTGGAGGCAACGCAGGCTCACCGTATCCAGCTCTCCGCTCACCAGATCAGCCCAGTCCTACAGGCCTGGCTCTGGCTGGGACAGGTGCAGAGGGAATCACGTAACTTTGCTTGTTGAAGGAATTTTTCTGCTCTCAGTTTATTCTTGTGGGCCAGATTGAGAACCACCAGCACAGCAGAAGGACCAATGAGTGCACCAGTCCGAAGTACAACAGAAGGATCAGTGGAGCTGTGACGCTAAGCTGGGTCTGCCTGCAAACTCTCTGTGCAGGAGGTGGGGCACCTAGTGTCCACCATTCTTTGACCTGGAATGTTTCCTGGTGGGGACCAGCTGAGGATCAATATTATGGCAATTCAGCACCTCACGATGCCTTGGAAGCCCTTGCATCCTGCACGGGACCCATCTCCAGGCAGCAGGCCAGAAGTGGAACCAGTACACCAGCTTGCACAACCCAGGAGCAATAGTAGTTTGAGTTTATTTCAGAGACTATTTTGAGGATGTGGTTCAAACACTTCAGACAATTTTCAAGTTCATTACAAGTTCAAACTGGCTCAGTGGGTATTAGGGTCTTCTGCTGATGTTAGAAAAAAGAAAATTACCTCGGCTTGGTTCATAAATCTATAAGGATAAAAATCTTTGACTTGGTTTGAATGCAGTTTAGGCTTTTGCAGGTGAATGGATGTTTTCAGTTCACGGTTCAAGCCCCTGAGGACAGCGTTAATGGGCAGCATCAGTCTGCTTGTCCCAGTCAGGATAGGAGGCACAAGAGCCACATTGCCTGGACTCTCAGTCTGAGCACCATTCTATAGAAGATGGGTAAGGTTCCTGGGGAAGAGAAAAGTAACTGCCACCCAGGGAACCGCCCCCTGTGACTGAGTCCCGCCAACCCCTCTGGATCCCAAGAGCCCCAGAGGACAAATGACATGTGCTTACAAATATATCTTAGTGGAAGGTCAATAGAGACAGTTATAAAATGGAGCCTAGAAATGCAAAGGTGAAAACCAGGGGAGCAGGAGGCCTCGGGCTATCTTGGACAGGTGACAAAGGAGATCTGCAGGCTGACCTTCTGCTTCACTGACAAGTGATCTTGCAAATAGGTGACCTATGGCTACTCCTAGAGCTGGAGTGAACGGTCCCCTGGGAAGAGAAGGATGAGCCGACACTCCCCCAGGCAGGGGCAGGTGGAGTTAAATGAACACTCCTACCTCTCCCGCTAGGTTTTATTAAGTCTGGCTGCTAACTTTCTCGTGCTCATGGTCCCCACCTGATCTGGGGGAGGAAGGAGCACCAGCAAGCAAGGGGCACCTGGACAGCTCACAGTGCTCACAGTGCTAAAGGGTGGCAGAGGAGTGTGCAGGCCCTGCTTGGCCCCATCAGTGTCTCCGCAGGGACCCATCTGGCCCACAGAAAGATGCTGTCCAATGGTCCATCCGAAGCTCCCCTCCACAGGCCCTACCTCTATCATCATTGCTGAGCAATGTCACAGTCTTGCTTACTTCTCTGTTTATTTTTGCCTCTTGTGCATAAGCACCTTGAACTGAGAAGGACAGGAAACTTTTTGACTTGTTTGCCATTGTGCCCCAAAGATAGGCCAGATCCTTACGAGGTGTTACAATTTTATTCAATGATGAAATAAAAGGGAAAGGGAAAAAAAGGGAGGAAGAATCCAGAACTCTATCCAGAGAATCATGGAGTTGCTAGGGAATGGGGTCTGAATTCAGTGATGTCAGTAGTAACACCAAGATGTGGCCATCAGAGCTCATCTCCTAGTTGAGCATCCAGCCACAGAGGGAAGGAGCATCCAGAGGAAATTTAGAAAAATGTGGAAGAGTTTAGTAAGAACTGTTTAGAATCTAGGTCTGGTGGCTTGGGCCTGTAATTCCAGATCTCAGAGCAGCTGAGACAAGTGGGCCGTAAGTTTGAGCTTGGCCTGGGCAATTTAGTAACTTAGCAAAACCCTGTCTCAAAAAATAAAATCAAAGTGAGCTTCTGAGGACATATCGTAGCTCAAACTTCTGTATGGCCACCAAAAACAAAACAAAACAAAGCGAAAAAGAACAAAACACAAAACACTGTAGAGGCACAGATTAAGGAGAGAGAGAAGCCCAGAGGTAAGGAATTGGTAAACTGGACAGAAAACTGCAGTTGTTAAGAACTTCTCCAGAGTGAAGACACAGTGAGGAACACTATGGGTAGGCTCTGTCTTCATGGGGTCAGGCTCCTATCTTCTTTATTAATTTGTAACCCTACGGAGTCTTTCCAAATGGTTATCACTATATGCCCTGGCTGTCTCCCTGCCCACTCTCCTTCAGAGGAGTGGGGTGGGAGACAATCTTTTCCTTTATCTTTGAAGCCAGTCTATTTTAGACCCAGAAATTCCTGAGTCCCAGGCTGGAGGATCGAGTTATGAGAGAGAAACATCATCCTGGAGAGAAATTTTCAAGCAACACTCTGTCTGCACGGTATTGACAAACATGAACATTTCACCACACCACAGATAAGGACCTGTGGCTCCCTGGAGAAAGCCTAGTCCCCAAAAGGGGTCTGGGAGCTTGCTGTGACTGGGAGCAGGGGAGGCAGGGTGCGGGTTGAGATGTTACCACTAACAGTGTGGCCTGAGACAACGCCTTAATCTAGCAGTTTCAAAGTTAAGGATGCTTAAAAGAGTCCGTGATCCATCCTGGAGGATTTGTAGGATTTGCAGGGCTCCTTGCCTTCTGGTTGGGCTACCTTGGTCTTAGGCAGGGAGAGGAAGCTGTTGACTAACCCTGAGCACAGGAGCACATCATGGAACCTCAGTGGACAGGCAGAGGTGCGGTGAGAAACAGGCTCACTCAAACTAGGTCAGGTACTGGGAAAGATATGACTGACCAAGGACAGAGACCAAGAGCACACAGGTCACAAGAGGTCTGACGCTGGACAGCCAATGTTCTAGACTGTGTCTCTGTTCTTCAGTTACTCTTCATCATCTCTCTCGGTGGAATACCTGCTCCATCCTCTGGCCAGAGTCAATGCAGCTTAGAATTTTCTGCAGGCATCTGACCTCTTTGCTCTTCCTCTGTGTCAGTATGAGGAGATGGATAGACCCAGTTCTTAGTTTCAGTCATTTTCACTATAATCAAGATAATACATACTTGGAGCCAGGTGGCTTGGAATCAGGTTCCAACCTCGCCACTTACTATCTGCATAATTCTCAGCATGCTATTTCTTAGTTTCCTTCTCAAAAAAAAAAAAAATCAAAATAACATGTTTCAGTCTGCTATGGTTTGGATTTGCAATGTCCTCAGCAGCTCTCCAGCCCCTGGCATGTGCTTCCACCGTTGCCACCTGCCCATGAAAGTACTGTGTGAGACCTTCTGAAACTGTGAGCTAAAATAAATCTTTCCTACCTTAAATTGTATACATCAGGTATTCTGTCCCAGCAATGACGAAGTAACTAAGACAGAAATTGGTACGGGGGAAGCTGGGCTGTTGCTGTGACTTTACCTCACTATGTAGTTTGGAAGACTTTGGAACTGTTTTATGGGAGGAGTTTGAAAAGGTTAGAAAATGCCAGCTACAGAAGCCTTAGAACATTGGGAGCTGAGCTTGATGGAAGATTCTGGTCAGAGCTCAGAAGAACAAAAAACTAATAGAAGTCTGGATTGTAAAGGGCAGGCTCAAGAATTTTCAGATGTAAAAGTGGCAATTGGTCTAGAATCCATGTGTGCTACTCTCTGGCAAAAGCATGTTGACTTTTTGCCCTTTTTCAAAGGCTGCCTGAGACTGAGATTAATAGTGGTGGACTACTTAATCTGGTGGAGGAACTTTCAAGGCAGATCAAAGTTCAGGCTGTCATATGGGTCCTATTTGCAGTTTTAAGTCAACTCTGTGGTGAAAGGCAGGAAAAAAGTGGCAGAGAAAAATGATATAAAAAGTTTTTAGTTTTGTCAGGCTAAAAGAGCATGCGTGGTAGGGCTAAAGAGCACAGGGATGTTAAAGAGATTGGTATTACAAAGAAGCCAAATACTTGGTACTGGGACTGTTGAAAAGATGCGCTGAGCATGTGTCAGAAATTAAAAAGGGCCCACCCCTTACCAATTAAAAGGTGAAAAGGCAAATGGTCTTTGCCTGAGAAGAGTACCTGAGGGCATCCTGTAGCACCAAAGAGAGAGGTGTTTGCCAGAGTTCGGCCGCCTGTAGTTCAGCCATCCAGGCACTTGGAGGCTGTTGCAGCCAAAGCCGAAAGGGCCAGACTCCTGCTCCAACAAGTGGCAGACCCTGGTATCACCCACATGGTGCTGGCTTCACTGGCATGCAAAATGCAAGAGCTGTGGGATCATAGAGGCTTCCACCCAGATTTCAGGGAAGACGTTGAAGGTTAGGCAGTGTGTCCCTGGGAGGGCAGTGTATAAAGTTGGAAAGAGAAGCCTAAAGTGCAGTGAAGACCCCAGATATTTGGAGATGCCAAAACCGTGGATGGTCAGCTGAGGAAAGCCACAGGCTGTGAGTGGAACCAGCCCAAAGAGGAGAAGATGGGGTCTGCAGCTAGAGTCAACGCTGTGAAGATGAAGCCACCCAGGCCCTTGGGAGCTCACATCTAGCCCGTTTACCTCAGGTGCTGGACATGGAGCTACAGAATTTAACCCTTGTGTTGCTAGTTGTAGACTTGTTTTGCTTCAATTGCTGTCTATCCCCTTGCTCCTCCCATTTGGAATGGGAATATCTACCCTGTGCCATTGTATGTTGGAAGTGTGTAACTCTGATTTTCACAGAAGCTCACAGCTAAGTTTGCCTTAAGCCTTAGGGAGGCTTTGGACTTGGACTTTTTAGCAGTTCTGGAGCTGTGAGGCCTTTGGCAGCTCTTAGAAAAGAACTAAATGCATTTTGCCTAGAAGGTGGACATCAATGTCTTGGGGACCAGGGGGAGCATGTTATGGTTTGGATCTGGGGTGTCCCCCACAAACCTCATGTATTTTAATATAGTAGGATAACTGTAGAACTGTGTATTACTGAGTGGTAGGTCTGTCTGGACCAGGCATATGCTTGGGATTTGTTTTAGAGGGACTGTGTCGATTTGTTGAAAGTAGGAAAAGCCCAGGGCGGAGCTTTGTTGCTGATATATGAGGTAGGAAGTGCAGGCTCTCATCCTGGGTGTGGTGGGCCCACTGGCAGTTTGAAATGAATAAAGGAAGGGAAAAAATACATTGTTACAGCTTCTTCCTGGGAAGGCTCTAGCCTTGCCAGAGCCTCCAGGCATCAGCTCACTCCTCACTTCCTTTTGCTCCCGCTTCACTCGTCTTCGACGCCCCAAGCTGCGCTCCACCTTCTGCCATTTGCTTCCACCATTGCCAGCTGCCCATGAATGGATTGTGCGAGACCTTTTTGAAACTGTGAGATAAATAAATCTTTGCTCCCTTAAATTATAGATGTTGGGTATTCCGTCCCAGCAATGAGAAGTGTAACCAACCAAGACACTGTCTTAAAAGCTAAAGCAAGTATTCCATGAATCGACTATGAAAACGCTCAGAAATGCCTAACAAAGAAGTGCTAAAAACATTAGCTACCGTACATTCCACGAGGATACAAGTTCATGTGCCATGCTGGTTTAGGCATTAAATTATACAATAAAGATAGAGCAGGTTTCAGAAGTTCAAAAGTGGTCCATAGATCAATAGACACATCCGTTTGCTTGGTGGCTTTTCTCTTTAAATTTCACTTTAATAAATTAGTTGGAGACGTCTTCTTCAGTGCGGCATTATTATGGTTTGGAAGTGAACGTCCCTCAAAATCCTCGTGTTTGGAAGGTGACTCCATCATGGGGTTAATCCACTGGTTTCCTGTGCCGTTCTGAGGTGGGGCTTGGTCAGAAGCGGTGGAGCCCTGGGGTGTGACCTGGAAGGGTATGTGTTGGCTCTCCCCTTCCTGGCTCTTGCGGCTTCGTGTCTTGCCACGCTTTTCTCTAGCTAAGCTTTCCTCAAGTCCTTCCCCTATTGCCGGCAGCACATGAGTGGACTGAGACTTCCAGAAACTGGGAACTAACATAAACCTTTTCTCCCTAAAGTAGTAGGTGTTAGGTAGCATGTCTCAGCAAAAGAAAAGTAACTAAAACAGGCCCGAACCTTATCTATCCTTATTGTATAATAATGATGATGTGCTAATTCTCAGTTTAAGTCCATCTCTCTCTGCTTCTCCCTTATTCAAGAGGATTCTGCATAGCATCTCAAACAAGGTCTCCACGGGATCTACCATGTCTGTTTTATTCATCATTATACTTCCAGGCAGAGAGACTGCTGTCATCATCTGAAAAGCTAAACAAGTGTATTATACAGAAGAAGGGATAGATAAGGGATGAGAAATAAAAATAGAAACTGTTCATTCCAGCAACAGCGTTATTATTAAAGAACACTGCCAGACAGCTGTATTTTAAGACAAAGTCTCAAAAATTCTGGATTAGGACAGTCTTTCCTCATGTAATGTGAATTTGAAGACCAAACTACAAATACTATGTAATAAAATGGAAATAATAATGTTTCCTACCTGACAGCATTATAAGAAATGAGCAGTCCATGCAAATTTTCTTGCACAACTTAAAACTAGGCCTTGATAACAGATCTTCTCATTCCCAGGTAAAAGAGACTATGTTCCTCTTTTGATGGGCAATGGCACCATATTTTGCTTGGCGCACCCACCTTTCATGGGATACAGTTGGCGGGACTGCCACTCACAGTTTTTTTGGTCTCCACTAAAGCCGATCAGGCATTTGCCCTTCAGGCATCCATATTGAACTGAGTGATACAAGAGCCCAACAATGGCTGGAGCGCATTTTCCTTGACTAAAGAAATGGTCCAGGTGTCCACCACCAGGGTCTCTTCCTTTCTCTTCCTTCTTCTTTTCTTTCAGCATCCCAATGATAATATGAACCACTAATAATTTGAGCTGTTTGCTAGGGTGAAATCCCATTGCTTATAACCAGGAGAACTAATGGAGCATAGTGCACATGAAAAATTTGGGTTCATGGAGGAGTTGCATTTTCTTGAGAAGGCTTAGGATACGTTCTTTCGATTTTATGAGAGGAGAAACATTTCGGAGGAAGACTGGAATGAAAGTAATTTTTTTTAAAGATCATATCAGAGGAAGACAGTCCAGGCCTGCATGGAGGCTGAAGAAATACGTGGAGGAGGCAGGATTTGGGCAAGCTGTGTCCAGACAGACCTGGACGCATCCACAGAGCACCAGCTTCTCTTTCTTCCTACTGTCCACTTAACACCACACCTAGAACTGAGGGGACGTGAGAAGGTTTTTCTAACTGGCAGAATTCCCAGGCTTTGAGGGAGAAAGGGAAAACATAGTGCTAAAATTTGTTTCCTCCAAATGTTCTGGAATGCATCCAGGCACACCCATAAAGGAAAGTTGGCACCCACCTCAGAAGTGAGGCAATATATTTCTTTAAACTGCAGTCATAATTCCTAATTGAATGTCTCTCTCAAAAATTCATGACACAAAAGACTGAATTATTAAGTAAATAAAATCATAAATGAGGATCATAACAGAGCTAATGGCTTCACTAAACAGCTTTGTATCGTGCAGAAGCTTTCAAACAACTCCCCAGTGGTCCGTTGTAACTTTATCCATGTGTAAGCCTTCAGAAACATCCCTTGACCCAACAAAAACACAGGCATCCTACTTTTTTGTGAACTAAGTTTTTTTTTTTTTTCCAATTAAGACAACTTGATGTCCCTACTTTCTTTTCCCCAAGACAATCAGACTCCGAGGCAGCTCCAGCAAGGCTGCTTTGCCTGGAGCTGTCACTCACAGTCACCCAACATCAGCTTCCACGTCCCTGATAGCCTCTGACAGCTATGAGCCAATGAACCATTTAGACCACCCCAAATCAGATTTTTATTTCTACCTAGTTTGATCAATTTTTCAGAAAGTTCAGCAGATTTCTTCTATAACCTTTACATTTAAAGTTGAATGTCAGAGACTAATGGTAAAGAAGGGGACTTTTAGGTGACCCTCATCTTGCTCATTGTGACTGTCATCATTTATTCAAAAGATACCTAGTGAACTCAGTTCCTGGCCTGATATGTTCTGGGTCAAGGGCATCATGTGCCAAACACAACAGACACCATTCTGCCCTCTGTGTTATCCTAGGTAATAGAGGGGAGGAATTAAACAAATGGACCCACAGATAAAATAGATGAACAAACTGAGGCAGGTGCACCATGAAGGAAAGAAAATTACATGCAATGAAAAGGAACAACTGAAGGCATCTCACTCTAGGAGGGGGTGAGGGTTAGAAGAGTTTTCTCTGAGCAAAAGATGTTTAAACTGAAACATGATGATAAGCAGGAGCTGGACAGGCAAAGTTGGGGAAAACTTGGGACGGAGCAAAAATTTCCAGGGGAGGGAGCCACATGTATACAGTTTCCAAGGGAGGAAAGAAATTAGCCTGTTCAAGGCACTGGCGACCACACTGGGCTGAGAGGTCTGACGGGCAGTGTTCCTACCAGGCTTGACATACTGGCTCGGCCAGGCTCATCTGAGAGGGGAACTCGCAGTGGCCTCGAGCTGCAGTGACCACAGACAAGAAAATGCATGCAAAATGCACCGTCCAATCAGAAGTCAAGATCCCTACGTGTCCCAAACCAGCAGTCTCCAATCGTTTTGGCACCAGGGACAATTATCATGCGATATACTATTTCCAGAGACCAAGATGAGGATGGGGAGAATGATCCAGGTGCATTACATTTATTGTGCACTTGATTTCTATTATTATCTGGTAATCTATAATGAAATAGTTGTACAATTCACCATAGAGATCACTAGTTATTACAATATAAATGAGGAGAATGTTACCTAGATCTCTCATATTCACAGTTCGCGGTGGGGCTTGTGCTCGATGAGCCTTTAACGCCGCCTCTGACCTGTGATGGGGAGCAGCTGTGGAGATTTGCTTCCCTGCCCGTCACTCACCTTATGCTGTGTTGCACAGTTGCTAACAGGCCGTGGCCCTGGGGTTGGCGACCCTGCTGAAAACAATCTCTGAGAGCTCAGGCAAGGTTTGGGTTTGATGAAGTTGGAAGAATATGAGTAGAGGAGGAATATGGGTTTCATATACAGCTAGCACTCAGCAGGTGGTTGTTGGTTCAGCAAAGTGTCACCCTTTTCTTGTGCCATAGAATCTATAAACTAATGATATAGAGCAAATATCTCAAAAAAATCATTTGCTGCAGAATTTGGGTGGGGGTCAGCTTGCACATGTGTAAGAGGCCTGGCCTATCTGGACACCTAGGTGAGGATGGTACATGCTCTGACCTTCCAGGCTGGGCCATAGTGTGTCTGAGCCATCTGGTGCGAGGCACAATTGTCCCACATGCCTTGCTGCTTTGCTGAAGGGTAGTGGGGGCCTGACCTTGCGCTGACACTCATTCTAGTGTTAGTGAAAGAACTCCACTAGATCAGCAAAACTGCCCTGGGCCATGGTCTCTGAGATGCATGAAATCATCCTTAAATAGAGGATAAGTAACATAGACTTCATTTCTCCTATTTTACCCCAACGTAACCCTTTATCCCCATACCACTGGAGTGTCTCCAGATTTCTGAAATATTTGGGGTCTTAACCATAAGTAGGTAAACGTAATGGCTGAGAGCTACTGGAAGTTGGATGAACTTGGGGTTGAATCTATATGTGATTTCGAGCAAGATCCTTCTCAAGACGTATTTTCTCATCTGAAAGATACAGGTCATATTACCAATAGTTTCTTTGAGGACTAAATGAGATATGGTACATAGATTGCTCAGGATAGGCCCAATTCATTGTATATTTTCCACTTGGATTAGTTCCTGTCCTCACTGAGTATTTCTTTCATTGTGGTTATTGCCAGCAACAGGGTGAATTGCTAACGCGAATAAGGAGGCTGAAACGGAATTAGGGGATTAAGCCAGGAACTAGCTCAGCATAGGTCTCCTAAGGTCATCAGAAAGAAAAGTGGAAAGACCATCAAGCTTCAGGTTGGCTGAGCCTCAGGAAGCATCAGGCCGAGGGTCTGGTTTCCCAGCAGTGATGAGACATTGCAGGTGCCCACTGCTGCTCTGAGGCGTGCCGTGTGCCATGGCGCTTTCCTTTATTTGCACCCTTTCTGCTCTCCACATCTCCTGGATGGTGATTTCCTCTAAGCAAAAGGAAGAATTTTGAGGCTGTTCAAGAATCCAAAAGCCAAGGGATATAATAAATTCCTATAGGATTAATAATGTTGACTAGAACTTACGCGCTCAACTTTGTCCTGAGTTCTTTATTTGCGTGGACTCATTTAGTCATGAGCACAGCTGATTTATTGATATTCTTATTTTTCATGGAGAAACTGAGGCTTAAGACACTTGCCCCAAGTCGCTCACCTGGTAGATGAAGTCTGGCTTTATTCCAGACCTGGGCCTTAAACCCCCACACCAGAGAAGCAGTTTGCATAGGGTATTGCCTCTGTACCAGCTCCGTTTGGTCTCTAGGCCACTATGCTCAGGCCCACACATCACACACAAGCAATCCGGCCCCTTACCCCACACTCCATGCTGTGCTGCCTCTCCATGGAGTCTACATAACTAAAACTGCATCTTCTCCAGCTTCTTTCTAATTTGGAGTCTGGGGATCCCCTAGGACAAAGTATCCCTAGGAAATGTGTTTAAGAGCATGAGTTTTGGAAATACACTACATCCTCCTGAGACCCTTCTGAGACAAGTGACTTTGGTACCTCAAAAAGTTGGCTTCCGTATCTGCAATCTGAGGATTGAGATATTGACTGCCTTATTCTACTCTACCAGCATCTGGACATACAGTAAGTGTCCACACTCTGCCCACTGCCAGTGAAACCAGGTCAACAGCAACTGCCAGCTCCATCTGTGGCCCTGAAGATCTTTGCTGTTTTTGTTCTGATTGACTGGGATGTTTTTATCATAGCCACATCTAGCTGCCTCTGTGTTGGCCAAGAGCTTCTTCAGACTACCAAAAAGGAGAAAGGACTCACCCGCCGCAAGCCATGGCCAGCATCCCATGGCAAGCATCCAGGCCCTCGAGCACAGTACAGGGCCCATCTTTCCCTTCTCTCTTCAGCAGGGGGTTAAAAGGATCAGCCACTAAAAGATGGTTGGTCCCTGGTTTGGATGAAATAAAATCTTAGCAAAGTTTTTTTTTGTTTTTTGTTTTGTTTTTGTTTTTGTTTTTGTTTTTTGTTTGTTTGTTTGTTTTTACCAGCAGTGTGTCTAAACAGCACAGGGCTACAGGTGCATTTTGTTTTGGGCACCACGCCATCTGAGCACCACACCATCTACCAATAGAGGTAGGCCCTGTTCCTTAGGCTTAGTTTACAGTTAGCATTAGCTGAGCAATTGAGACTCTTCTAGACTGTCATGATTGTGAACCTCCACAACCAAAGGAGTAGTGGAAACCTCTTTCCATCTGAAAAGGGACAAGAAATTAACTTCCTACAATGGTTCACAAGGAACAGTGTGAGAAGCAGAAGGGAACAGCTGTAACGATCACTCAGAGTCCCGCAGACTGAGAAGTGTCCTGGATACAAGAGAGGAAGGATGCCTCTGTGGAAGCCATTTTTAAAATCGCCTTTATTGAATCGTACTTTATATACGAAGGACTACGTATTTGCACGCAATGTGAGGAGTTTGAACAATAGCAAACACCCATGAAAACACATCCAGCACTTCTCAGAGTTGCCTTGTGGGCTTCTGTTTTTGTTTTTTGTTTTTGTATTTTTTATTTTTCATGGTAGGAACACTTAAAAAGAGATCTATCCTCTTGGAAAATTCTGAAGTGGACAATACAGTATTGTTAACTACAGGCACTGCATTGTACAATAGCTCTCCAGAGCACATTCATTCAGCATAACTGAGACTTTACGCTCATTGACCAACAGCTCCCACCACCAGTCCCTGGTGGCCGCGATCACGGTCTGTGCTCCGTGAACCTGACTGCTATAGATGTCATGTCCTATGCGGGAGTCAGGCAGGATGCGTCCTTCTGTGCCTAGTTTACGTCACTGCTGCTTCCACAAGGTACTGCAAGGTGCCAGCAGGTATATGGATCAATACCTCTGACTCTATGTTTTCAAAGTTATTTCAAAGTAATTTTCAAAGTGCTCTCTGATCTTGCCAGGTAAATTTCTTTCTTTTAAGCCTCCTTGGTCCCTTTGTCCTGCAGTGATTCATTTGCTGTGCTGCATTTTAATGTGGATTAATTTCTTGCCTTTTGGCACAGTAAACAAGCAGAAGCGGAATGCTTTTCCAGGATAACGCCAGCCTCAAAGTAGGTGCTCAGCAAGTGTGTGTGTGTGTGTGTGTGTGTGTGTGTGTGTGTGTGTGTGTGTGTGTTTTCTAGTGTGTAGGATTGGGGTGGATAACTATAATTGCTACTTGCAATGAATGTTGACTGTTCTGACTGTTGGAGAGACTATGTCAACTTGAGGCAATCAGGAAACACACGTGGATTAGGGTTTAGGAACCACGCCTAGATTAGATAATTAGGAACCAGCCTAGATTAGGCAATTGGGAACCAGCCTGGATAGAGTGTGAGTGAATTGTGGGCCAGCGAATTAGGGAAGAACTCCCACCCGCATGGGGGAGGCCCAGCTGGGACCTGGAATTGTATAAAAGGAAAGAAGAGCAAAGATTGTCACAGATTTTTCTTCTGGAGAGACTGGACTTAATGGGACCTGGCTTTCTGTTTGGGATGCTGTGAGGAGCTGCCTCCACCTCTGCCTCTGCCATGTACTTCCTTTGCTGCTGGCCAGTCCTCAGTAGACTGTGCCCTTCTGAAACTGTGAATGAAAAATGAACCTCTCTTCCCCTAAATTTGTGGGTGTCAGGTATTGAGTCACAGCAACAAAAAAGTAACTAAGACACATACCATTTGCCTGCATATTACCTCAGCCACTGGAGAGAGTGGTGGCTAGGAAGACTGTTTATCCCAGTTTATGGAAGAGAAAACGGACTCTAAGAGAGACTAAGTGACCAGTGCAGAAATAGAGAGCTGAGATGCGGGGTTGGGACTGAAATACAGGTAGGTCTGGTTACACACTTTGTGTTCACCCCAGGAGTCCAGTGAAACCAGGTAGGGTTGCTATCATCAAACATCTCCATTTTGCACATGTATAGAAGAGGCCCAGAGAGATGAAAATCACCGAGCTGCTAAGGACCATGATCAGGAAGTGGCCCAAGGTTTCTACCTCTTATTCTGCCTGGTGGCCCTGGGGCTTCACCCCTCTTTCCTGAGACTTGCACCCACTGTCTCCTTTCCCTGAGCCATTGTGACTAGCACAGGGGCAGAGATATGTCACCTGGCCTAACTGTGTCCTACTGGCCCTACAGCAATCATCAGACCCCCCTCCCCACCTGATGCCTTGGTGCGTCCCTCAAGCGTGCATTGTCTGACGTCACCCTGTGCTGTGGCTGTGGGAGTGCCACTACCTCCCCACCCCATCGTGAGTTCCTAGAGGACAGGAGTCCCACAGTGACCACCTTCTACTGTAAGGTCAGATCCGGAGTCACAGTCCTTTCAGCCCTCCTCCCTGTACCCTTTGCCTGTCCTCACCAGGCAGGCACCACTGCACACAGTTGATGCTTTTTCACCATACGCTCGTTCTTAAGGGAGCCTGGCTTCTCATACGTGGGTGCTGGGAGAGAAAACCAACTTAGTCTTTCGGAAGAAACACTTGGCAATTTGGAAATATGTATCAAGAGTCTTAGAAAGGTACATACCTTCAACTGTGACTCCTCTCCTGGAAATGTATCCTGAAGCAATAATCCATGCTGTCCCCAGGATTTATGTTTGAGAGCAATCAAGGCACTGTAATAGAAAGCATAACAGAAAAAAATAGTGGACTCACTGTAATTGTCCAGCAACCGGACTGGGTAGAGCAATTACGGCTCGTCCACATGTGGAAATGCTGGGCACGCAGCACTGTGGAGTGTCATCGAGGAAGGCTTGGGGACGTGGCACATGCTTACGAGGCAGTGTGACATATAATTGGTACAACTATTTAAAAAGCAAATATGTACAGATGAATCTAGATGTGATTCTACATATATATTATTTATTTTATGATCATGTGAGAGCTGTACACCTCAGTAGAAACAGCGCTTCAAACTTTGGATTTTGCCCTTTTCTCGGGTGAGCAGTCTCTTGAGATACTAAGCAGCAAGCCCCAGCTCCCAGGCGGCTGCGCAACTACGGAGAGGAAACAGTGGACCCTCTGCAGTGTGTTGCGTCCCAAGCCGTCATATGTGGCAGGATATGGCTCTTAAATACATTTTCAACCATGGCTTTTTAAAAAAACTTGAATGGTTTTATTGGGATGAGACTTCATCATGAATCAAGGAATGCTTGTAAATATATATATAGGATAAAGTTAAATTATACTCCAAAAGTTTATCAATACTTATCTCTGGACTGTGACACTAGGAATGAGTTTTTTCTTCACCCTTCTCTTCCAAATGTTCTAAATTTTCTACAGTGAAATATTTTGAGACGACTAGTCAATGACTTTGTACTACTTTGTCAGCCAACAAAGACTTCTCTTATGAGAGATTTTTGGGTGGTTGACCCTTATGAAAACGTGTATTTGATTTCTGTAACAAATTCAATGACAGAAACAAATGCAGACTTTATCTGCCTGCGCAGACAAGCCCTGATCACAGTGGCTGACATGTCAGGTGGAACACGGAGGCATGCTTCTTGAGAAAATGACAGCTGCCACGTGCCTTGCGCTGTTCATGCCCCTCCCCGCCCCCGCACGCTTTCTGGCCTGAAGACCCTAAAGGACCAGAAAAACAACCTAGGTGACTGAGCCACACATCAGAGGATGGCAGAACAGAAAGGGTGTAGGGACCATGGTCTCTGGTGACCACGTGTCCATGTTCAGACTTCTGCACAGGAGAAAGGGCATTGCAACACTGTCCAGGAGCTGCCCTGCCAACCTGTGCTGTCATTCACAGTTCTCCCCAGTTAATGGAGTCTTAGTCTGGGAAGACCTCAGAAAGTTCCACTTCACAGCCAGGGGATGCACGGATAAAGAGTCACACAGTGGAATACTACTCGGCCTTTAAAAAGAACGGAATCCTGTCACTCGCGTGGTATAGATGAACCCAAAGGGCACTGTGTAAAGTGAAGCAACCCAGACCCAAAAAGACAGTTGTTGCCTGAGCTCGTGAGCACGTGGAATCAGAACAGGCAAGTTCACACAGTAGGTAGTAGGACAGCAGCCAGGGAGCTCAGGTGAGGGTGAGGGGAGGCATGGGCGGAGTCGCGTGGGGTGGGGGGTGTGATGTTTCAGAAGGAATGGGCTTTTGAGTTCTGTGGCACATCACGGTGACAAATGCTAATGATAATGTGCTGTGTATTTCAAAATTGCTAAGAGAGTAGATTCAAATGTTCTCACTACCAAAATATAACATATGTGTAAGATGATAGACATGTTAATTAGATTGATTTAATCATTCCACAATGCTTATGCAACGAACGCGCATCAAAACATCACCTTGCATCCCATAAGCATACACGATTATTTGTAAATTAAAATTTTTAAAGAAGAAAATAAAGTCCTGTTTCAGATGATACCTTAGCTCTTAATAAAAATGAAGCTGGGGCTTAAATTCAGCAATTTTTCCTTGTATGCAAGGCACCCTGTTTTCAGAAGCCCCAAAGAGAGGATGGGTTGTGGGATAAGAACAGGCCTGGATTTCCACCAGTACCTAAGTATCATCATGAAGGGATGAAAGAACCTTGCTCAGCAGGGAGCAGCAAGAAGACAGCACCCACCGAAAGGGCCTCAAAATACACACACAGCCTCACGCTCATCTGTGGTGGAGGTGCTGTCGCGATAGAATTATCAAATGCTAATTTGGTGTAAGCCTTGTTGTCGACACATGCAGTAAAACCAGGCTTGTGCAGCTCACAGCTACCAACCAATTAATCCAGACAGACAGGAAGTCATGTGTTTAAAGCACCCACATAGAGGGGACTTGTCAGACCCCAAGAAAGCAATATTACAGCAATCGGGACCAGCCCAGACATCTTCCTCCCACGTCTTTAAAACCCTGCAAGGCTAGCAGAGCTGCTGTTAACAGTTCAGGGTCTTTGTAAGGCTCTGTGGCTCTGAGTAAAGGTGGATTTCAAAAGAAAGGCTCTGGGGTAGCAGCATGTGAGCAAGGTGGTGGGCGTGTGCCCCTAAAAGCTTGCAACAGAACTCTGCCCCCATGACCCCGATGCCTTTCCCAGATCTAGTAGCCTTGTATACAGTGCCCCAGGGTACTTCAAGACTCCTCTTCCAGAGTCCCACAGTCTCATGTAGCAGACTCTGTGAGAATAGGTGGACAGGACCCCAGAACCTCACGTTGGGGAAATAACTTTCCCATTTATATTAGTTTGTTAAGGCTTTGGAAAGAAAGGATCGTAGCCTGGGTGGCTCATAATTTTGGAAGCATGAATTTCAAAGTCAAGGAGTCTTCCTTCAAGAACAGGGCTGCTTCTTTCTGAGTGAGAGGGAGGATTCATTCCAGGCCTCTCTCCGAGGAGCGAAGATGCTTCTCCTGTGTTTCTGCATCTTCTTCCCTCTGTATATGTCTGTCCCCAAATCTCTCTTACAAGAACATGAATTGTTCCGAATTATAGCGCACTCTAACCTCAGTAACTTCATCTCTGAGAGATCCTCTCTCCAAATGACGTCACATTTGGAAATTCGGGAGGTTAAGATTTTAACATATAACTTTGAGGACAGAAGGACATAGTTAAACCTATAATATCATCCATCAAGTTTGAAGGGCACTTGAGATAATAAAGTTCCTTCCACCTAGGCAGGGACTCTGGGGAAGCCCCAGTGAGGGTGCATTCACCGGAAGCCAACCATGTCCATGGGACACCTTGCACTAGCCCTCCAGGCCCTCTCCACTCTGTTCTGCACCCAGAAAGCCAGTCTTTGCGGGTGCATCTGAGGATGGGCACTCCTCCCCCCAGCTCTCAAAAGGTTTAGCCCACATTGTGCAACATGGCAGCCACAAGCCACGTGTGGTTATTTACTTTTAAATGCTTCATAAATAAAATCTAACTTTTAGTGCCTCGGTTACACTAGTCACTCTTCAAGTGCAACTAGTTGTAAGTGGCTGGTTGATGATTCTCTGGACAGGGAAGACGCGCAGCACTTCCATCGTCACTACAGTTCTGCTGGACAGCTCCGGCTGGGGCGGAAGTGCCCTCAGAGATGCAGAGGTGGGGAGAACGTGAGCCACGCTGTCCATTCCTCGGCTTCTTTCCTCCAGATTCTGGGGCTGGCTGTCGCTGTCTTTTCAGAAACACATGTCGTATCAGAAAGTCCTGTATGACAACTTCTCTCTCTGGTTTCTTGTAGTTGCACCCTCTCTTTGCCCCCTCAAGAGTAAAGCTGCCAATAGCTCTCCACTGTTTCTTTCTGGGGTGCTGCTCCATTGTTTGTTGATTTCTCTAACCCTAAGCCCAACCCTTTGTAAATTAGCCCTCTATGCACAGCTCCCCATCAGCTCTCATTAGTTACTTATCCTTGCATGTTATGAGGCAGGGCACAGTGGAGGCTGTCTGCACCAGCACAAGGCCAGGATCCCTCAGCCCCAGTCAAGTGCCAGATGGTTCAGGGCCAGCGGGGGCCTCTACCTTCTCATCATAGGCTGCCTGTGGTGGAGGACTTAGGTCGTCCGGTTGTGTAAAGACTCTGGTGGGGAGAGAATAGGAAGCAACCCTGTGACTCTTTCTTTCTTTTGCTTTCTTTCTTCCTTTCTTTCTTTCTCTCTTTCTTTTTTTCCTTCCTTCCTTCCTTTTTGAGATAGAATATCACCCTGTAGTTTAGACTAGTCATGAGTTCACTACATAGCCCACACTGGTCTCAAACTCACAGCAATCCTCCTGCCTCAGCCTCCCAAGTGCTAGGATTACAGGCATGATCACCACATCTGGCTAATTTTTAAAATTTGAACATACATGAACTACAGGTTCAATAACTTGCTCCAAACATACAGCTTAGGGAAGAAGTCTATGTCACTTTTGATCATTTTTCCCTTCCTCTGACCCCTTCTGTGCCCTTCTCACTCTCAGTGACTCTGCCTTTTCCTAGGAGTCCATCGTCCTGTTTCCTAGCCTCTCTCTTATGTCAGGGACTTTTCGTGCATTTATTTATGTCATTCCCATGTGAGGGACACCAAATAATACTTAGTCTTTTGTGACTGGTCCATTTCAACTGAGCATTATCGACCCAAGGTGGCCCCATTTCCTTCAAATGCTTCGTACAGCTGTCTTTACTTATGACTGCGTAGTATTCCACTGTGTAGAAATACCACATTTTCTTTATTCATTCCTCTGTTGGTGGGCATGTAGGTTGATTTCAAGATTTAGTTCTTATGAATCATGGTGCTACAAACAAGGAAATGCATGTCTTTATGAAATAATGGCTTTATTTTGGGAACATTCTCAGTAAAGCTTTAGCTGCGTCAAATGGGATTTCTATTCTCAGCTTTTTAAGGAATCTCCAAATTGCTTTCTATAATGGTTGAGCCAGATTGCAGTCCCACCAACAGTGTATAAGCGTTCCTTTACCTTCACAACCTCACCAATGGTTGTATTTTGGGTTCTTAATGTAAGCCATCTCACTGGAATGAGATGAAATCCCAAGGCTGTTTGAATTTCCGCTTGCTTATCTGACATCGAGCACTTTTTTCACGTGCCCATTGGTACATGAATTTGTACTTCCTCTTCTGAGAAGTTTCTTTTCATCTCAGCTGTCCATTTATTAATGGGTTCTTTTATTTTGGGGAAGTTTTTTACTTTAAAAAATCTAGACTCTACATCTTAGATATTGTCCTCTGTCTGAGGCATAGCTGGAAAAAAATTCTCCCACTGTGTGGGTTGTTTCTTCACTCTGTTGACTGCTTCCTTCGTTGTGCAGAAGCCTTTTTGCTTGAGGAATCTCGTTTGTTTATTCTTGCTGTTACTTTTCCTGCAGTTGGCATTCTGTTCATGAAACTCTTTCCTGTCCCCATGTCTTTTAGCATTTCATGTATGTTGTTCTCCAATGGTTTCAATATCCAGCTCTTTGATACATTTTAATTTGGTTTTAATATATGGTGACAGGTAGGGGTCTAATTTCCTTCTCCTGCCTGTGGCTATCCAGCTTTCCCAACACCGTTTGTTGAAGATGTTGTCATGATCTGGGCCCCTTTGTTGAGAAGCAAATGCCCGAGGGTGCTTGCACTTGTCCCTGTATCCTCAACGCTTTTCCACCAATATTCTTATCTGTTCTTCTACCAATACTACATAGATTTAATCATTGTTGCTTTGTAGTATATTCTAAAGTCTGGAATTGTAATTCTTTCAGCTTTGCCTTTGTTACTTAGGATTGCTTTAGAACTTCTTAGTGTTTTCTGTTTCCACACAGAGTTTACTTTTGTTTAGTTTTATGAAGAGTGTTGTTGGTGGTTTAATTGGTATTGCGTTGAATCTGTACAGCAGTTTTGGACGTATGGTCATATTGACAACAGTATTTTTTCTATCCAGGAACTTGAAATGTACTTCCATTTTCTTAAGTCCTCTTCAATCGTTTTCTTCAGGGTTCTGTAGTTTTCTCTGTTTAGAGTTTTCACTCCTTTAGTAAGGCTTATTTTTTGTTATTTTTGCTATTGTGAATAGGGCTGATTTTTCTCCTGTTGAATTTATTATTGATGTCTAGGAGTACTATTTTTGTGGGCATTGATTTTACAACCTACTACTTCACTGAATTTATTTATTAGTTCAAAAAGACTCCTGGTAGAATTTTTGGGGTCTTCAATATAGAATATTATATCATCTGTAGGGATATCTTTCTTCCTGATTATATTTCTTTTATTTCTTGTTTCTTGTCTGATTGCTGTGTCCAAAATTTCGAGCACTACACTGAACAGTAGGGGTGAGAGTAGACACCTTTGTCTTGGTTCTGATTTTAGGGTAAATGTCTTTCCTCATTTAGGATGATGTTGGCAGAGGGGTTATCATAGATGTCTTGGATCAGGTTGAGGTAAGGTCCTTCTATTCCTATTTTCTTAAAGTCTTTATTGTAAATAGATGTTAAATTTTGACAAAGGCTTTTTATGCATCTATTGAAATGATCAAATGTTTTTGTCTTTGCATTTGTTAATGTGGTGTATTATATTTATTGATTTACATGTGTTGAACCATCCCTGCATCCCTGAGATGAAATCCACTCAGTTGTGATGTATAATCTTCTTTATATCATGTGGCATTCTGTTGGCAAGAATCCTGTTGAGTATTTTTGCTTCTATGTTAATTAGAGAGATGTCTCTCCATGATCATTTCACTCTCTATACACATATGTCTTGCTCACTTCCTTACAGTTGTGACTCCCAAGAGCAAGCCTTAAAGAACTTTCATTTGCAATTCCCATCACAGTCTGCTGCAGATCTATTATTATTTAGTATTTCATTTGTATTTATTATTTGTACTGGGATTGACTCCAGGACCATTGCACTGAGCTACTTCCCCAGCCCTTTTATCATTTTTTAAATTTTTATTTTGAGATAAAGACTGCCCTTGCCCTTGCAGTCCTCCTGCTTCAACCTCCCAAAGTGCTGAAATTCCAGATGGGTGCCACCATACCTGGGTAGTCACACAATTATTATTGCTAATAAAAATGATGGTTCAAAGAAGAGTCCTGAGAGAACCAAAAATATATCAGCAGCAAGAGAATATGGATTAAAATTCACCACACCCACGACCTCATGTCTGGGTAACAGGTCCAGGTGTAAGTCCCCATGGCGACGTCTGGGTGGCAGGTCTAGGTGGAAAGCCCCGTCACCCCACTCCTGGGTAAGAAGTCTGCACTTAAGGCACAAGGCTTAGGAGGCTTAAGAATTACGGTGCATAGGGCTAAAGGGACGGAAGGTTTAAAGGTCATCGGGGCTGGGAGCCATAGGCTTAACAGGCACAGAGGCTAAAGGAAAAGATATAAAGTGTAAGGGGTAAGACAAAAGGAAATAAGGTATAAAGCACAAGGCACGAGGGCACCGGGCAGAAAGGGTAAGGAGTAAGGAGTAGGCACGGTGGGTAACACACAGGGGCATAAAGCCTAAAAGGCATAGCATAGATGCTGAGATATAAAGGTCTAGTAATACTGCGAACAGAGCTTTTGTGAGTGTGAATGGATTAGCCCAAATGCGGGTCAGGGAGTGGACTGTTTATCTGGTGTGTGGGTAGAAGACAAAGCTGCATTGTCCAATAGGGTAGGAGAGCAGGCAGGAGGGCTACGCATTAAGAGAGACAGGTTCCCCACGCGGTCAGAGGGTTCACCATCTGCTGGCCAGCTGCCAGGACCAGCAAAGTTGTTATGTCAGGGATGGAGAATTCGGGTTATTATGGTCAGGAAGGAGTGAAGAAACAGCTATCTCTAAGCCAAGGTCAGATGCAGAACGCCAAGCTATGTATTGCAAACAGCAGGGAAGTTTGGCACAGGAGTTGCAGCACAGGAATCTCACAGAAAGTAAGTATGACATTGTGGAGAACAGTGCCCGAGCAATTCCACTTTTAAAAGATGAGCATCGTTAAGTGCATACTATTTGCCCAATCTATGCTTCTTCCTCATATCAATTTTAAGAAAAGATTTTATGGTGCTTTTTTAATAGACGAGAAACTGAACACAGAGGTGGCACTACTAGTGACAGTTTCCACAGCTCGTGAGTAAGCGGTGGAGCTAGAAGTCTGATTCAGAGATTTCTGGACTGAGATCCTCAGTTTCCCCCAAAATGTCTTCCATAGTTGGCTGTAAGTTCTTTGGAAACCCACATTGTATTCAGGTCACGAAGCAGACAGCAGGTACCCAGTAAGGACTAGGGGGTTCAGTTACTTCGTAGGAAGGCTTTCTGACCATGATGGCATCTGGCTAGTAGTGTGACTTGGAGGGCTGTCCTGAAGGACTATGAAGCTGGCTAAGGGTTCCCATTTTGCACCCAGCTCATTACTATTTACCTGCAGACATTCAAAGGTCAGAGTAGTAATGTTCAGCCATGAAATTATCACTTCTGCCAGTTTCACAGATAGCTCTAGGTGAGGCAGCTCTGATCACCCTGGATTCACTGCAGTGTGGTTGTGTTCTCCTGGAAGTTTCAGTGGGACCAGTGCTGGTTTGGGGATAGTCTACCAAGATCTCTATCAGAACTCCTTAACGTAAGTGTGCTCTGTCATGGGACCTCTGAATCCTTGTGGCCTTTGGCTATGCATCAGCCATCCAATGTAACATACAGTTTTGATCTTGTCTTCTACCACTTACCAATTATTAGGAAAGTCTTATGACTTTAATAATCAAGTGGACAGGATGATTTATTCTGTTGAGAGTCATCCTCTCTGCTCTGTTATCGCCCAAAGGGGCCATGAACAGAGTGGCCACGGTGGCAGGGATGGAGGTTATGCGTGGGCTCAACAGCATGGACTTCCCCTCACCAAGGCCGACCCGGCTATAGCCACTGCTAAATGCCCACTCTGCCAACTGCAGAGACCAACACTGGGTCCCTGATGAGGCACCATTCCTTGGGATGACCAGCCTGCAACTGGATGATAGGTTGATTATATTAGGTCACTTCCGCCATGGAAAGGACAACGCTTTGTCCTTACCGGGACAGATACTTATTCAGGCTATGGTTTTGCCCTTCCTGCATGTAATGCTTCTGCCAGAACTACCATTCGTGGACTTACAGAATGCCTCATACATCATCATGGTATTCCCTGCAGCATTGAATCTGACCAGGGAACACATTTTATGGTTAAAGAAGTATGGCAGTGGGCTCATGCCCATGAAATTCACTGGTCTTACCATGTTTCCCATCATCCAGAAGCAGCTAGACTGATAAAATGATGGAATGGCCTTCTAAAGATACAATAACAGCTCCAGGTAGGTGGTGATACCTTGCAGGGTTGGGGCAAGGTTCTTCAGAAGGCTGTGTATGCTCTGAATCACTGACCAATATATGGTACTATCTCTCCTATAGTCAGGATTCACAGGTCCAGGAATTAAGGGGTGGGGGAGACAGGGATGGTACCACTCACCATCACCCCCAGTAACCCATTAATGGAATTTCTGCTTCCTGTCCCTATAACCTCATGATCTGCTGGTCTAGAAGTCTTAGGTCCAGAAGGGGGAAGGCTTGTACCAGGAGGCACAGCAACAATTCCACTAAACTGGAAGTTGAAACGTCCCCCTGGTCTTGGCCTCCTCGTACCACTGAACCAGCAAACAAAACAGGGAGTTACAGTGTTAGCAGGGGTGACTGATTCAGACTACCAATTGGAAGTTGGACCCATACTCCATAATAGAAGCAAGGAGGACTGTTTTTGGACCACACAAGATCCTTTAGGCTGCCTCCTAGTCTTACCTTGTTCCGGTATTAAAGCCAATGGGAAACTGACACAGCCCAATCCAGACAAGATGTCAAATGTCCCAGAACCTTCAGAAATGAAGGGATGCGTCACCCCACCAGGGAAAGAGCCAAGATCTGCTGAGATACTTGCTGAGGGCCAAAGAAATACAGGATAGGTAGTAGAAGAAGGTAGTTATAAATATCAGCTACGACCACCTGACCAGTTACTAAAACAAGGACTGTAATTAGAATTTATGCTTGTGTGTGTGTGTGTGTGTGTGTGTGTGTGTGTGTGTGTGTGTGGTTATTATTCATTGCTTTAGTACTATAATCTGTTAAGTTATCTAATGTTAAGCAATTGAATATCAGGAGACTAGGTATTCTCCAAAGGGGAACTGTGTTCTCTATTGTGGGGAGGAATTTATTGTATTTCTGTTTGTTCACGGTGCAGTGGTGCTATGCTAGGCATAATTACTAATTTGGCTGTCGTACTTGGGAATTAAGTATTGTTCAAGGAGATGTGTCTAATTGTCAAGTTGATTGTGACTGTTGGAGAGATTATGTCAATTTGAGGCAATCAGGAAGCACACCTGGATTGGGGTTTGGAAACCACACAATTGGGAACTAGCCTAGATTAGAGTGTGAGTGATTTGTGGGCCAGTGAATGAGGGAAGAACACTGGCTTGGATGTGGAAGGCCCAACTGGGAAGTGGAACTGTACAAGAGGAGGGAAGAAGAAAGATTGTTACAGCTTCTTCCTCTGGGAAAGCTCTCGCCTTTGCATTTGTCTGTGGACACCAACTTGTTACACACCACAGATCTTCATCACAGATCTGCTCCAGTCTCGATTTGTGCCTTTCTGCCTATCACCAATCCTCAATCACCAATTTTCAGTCTCCAGTCCTCACCATTGTTCTTTGAACAACTGAGATCAGCAACAGAATCTCACTGGCTGTTCTGCAGTCACAGACAGGTGTTTTACCTCACAGGGGCACAGCCATTGGACACTCCAGCTCTTGCAAGTACAGACCACCATCTTGAACTATCTCTGTCCTCAGACTTGTGAGCCTTTCAAATAGATTCTTTTTGTTCTAATTTCTGTAAATTCTGCCTTTTATAAGAACCCAAACTAATACAATCAGGGTAATAATGTTCAGCCATGAAATTGTCACTTCTGCCAAGATCAGGACCATAAATATTAGAGGTATAAGATACCCAGAAAGCTCTGAGTGAGGTAGCTCTGATCACCCTGGATTCATTGCAGTGTGGATGTTTTCTCCTGGAAGTTTCAGTGGGACCAGTGTTAGTTTGGGATATTCTACCAAGATCTCTGTCAGAACTCCTTAACACAAGTGTGCCCTGTCATGGGATCTCGGAATTCTTGTGACCTTTGGCTATGCATTAGCCATCCAATCTAACATGTAATTATGATCTTGCCTTCTACCACTTACCAATTATTTAAGGCAAGTCTTAACTCTTTAACTGGACTAAGCTCCTTCTAGAAGCTGACAGAGACATCAGCATCTACTCTTTAGTGCCCAGTACAGTGCTGGACACAGTGAAAGTTTGGTGATTGTCAATGGCCAAGCCTATGAATTCTGGACATTGCTACATGGTCCTGTGTGTTGGCCCAGCACAGAGTGGAATGGGGACCGGGGAACACCACAGAAAGGCTGCTCCCCAGTAATATTCTCTGCTGGTGGTACATTTTTAGTGACTTTTAAGGTGCTAGTTTGGCATGAACTATCGTTAAAGTTGTGACAAAAACAGATGATAGGAGAAGCAAAAAAAAAAAATCTACAATAATCAATCTGGTTCCACAAAAATGCCAGTGTCCTACCTAATGTCCTTCCAAGGTTTCCTACGTCAGAACTAGATGATTTGAGTATCTTGTTCTGGCACCACTGGCTATTTTTTCTAACATTTCTTCCCTCTTTTCTTCCCCATCTTCTCTTTCTCTTTCACTAGACTCCAGTCTTAAAGGATTCTTCCTTCTTATTTATTTATTTATTCATCTAGATAGAACCCACCTCAGGATTATTGATTCTATGAGTGTTCACTAAAGTTGATACCTGTATGTGTACACACACACACACACACACACACACACACACACACACATATATATATATATATATATATATATATATATATATATATATATATATATATCTCACCAACCAAGATACAGAACCTTTCTACCACCTTGAACATCCCCTCAGGATCCTAATAACCAATCTTCCTGATTAAAAAAAAAAAAAAAAAACTCTTCCGAATGCAGATGCAGAACAAGTGTCAGAACCTCAAAGTACATGGAGCCAAAAATGACAGAACTGAAAGGATAAAAAATCTACAATTACAATCAGAAATTTTACACAATTAATTGACAGCGTAGGTAGACAGATAATCTAAAACAAAACATTTGAAAATACAACCAACTTGACTAGGTGATATTTATAGACCCCCAACAACCAATTTTAGCAGAAGAGAATGTTACATTCTTTTAAATATTTACCAAGATAAATCATATGCCAGGCCATGTTTTTAAAAATTGGCAAATTTAAGTGGGTTGAAATCATATAGTATCACTCTAATCACATGATATCAAATAAATAAGAATTAATACATAAATATTTGGAAAGTACCCAAATGTTTAGAAACTAAATGATACACTTCCAAAGAACCTATGATCCAAATCTTGGAAATCAGGAAGAAAATCAGAATATGTATTTGAAATAAATTATAATGAAAATGAAATACATCAAATTTACATGACACAGCTAAAGTAGAGCTTAGAAGAAAATTTATACTTTTCACTATTTATATTAAGGAAGAAGAAAGATGTAAAATCAATGAAAGTGGCAATAATTTGAAAAGATAAATAAACTTGAAACTCTCTAGCTAGGATGAAGTGTGGAGTAAGATCTTTTAGCCAAGTGTGCTAGAAGAGAGATCACTATAGATCCTACAGGAAGTAAGAGGATAATGAGAGAATGCATGGACAATTGTATGCCAATCAATTTAAAAGCGAAAATAAATAAATAAATAACAAAAATTGTCTAACCTCACAGAAAACAAAATAGGAAATATGAGTAATCTTATACCTATCAAAGTATTGAATTTTAAAACCTCATCACAAAGCAAACTCCAAACCCAGAATTTTATCAAATTTTTAAGGAAGAAATTATATGGAGGCTCCCAATCTGCACAGTCTCGCCGGGGTCCCAGCCCGTGAGTTCTCGGGGGCTCCTGTACCACAGATGGCTCTCACATGAGGAGATGTTGTTCCTTGGTCTGAGCTGGTCCTTGCTGGCAATCCACAGTACACACCACACTCACCCTTATCAACTCCTCGTGCCCTGAAGGCTTAATAGCCATGCACACGCTCTGGCTGGCACCTTGAGGCCCCAGATTCATACACAAACTTGCTGATACCCTGCAGTTCTGCATCATGGCATTCTGTGTTCCTGCAAGTGCACTAGCAAGCATTCCAAGGCCCCGTGTACACCAGTGCCCACACTCTCCACATGCTACTCCCCACATTAAGTGACAATGGGACACCTGCAAGTACAACCGAGAGCATTACTGAACCAGTGGCTTGACTGAACTCTTCAGACGTTCTGACTGCAGAGCCATCTGCAAGAGACACAGGACAATGAGATTCAAGGCCTCGGAAGAGGAGACCTCCCTACAAATAACACAAGTAGGAGAGTTAGAGTCCATTGACACCACCTGAGCAACAGCTAGCACCAATAGAACCATGTGGAAACCAGGCAATAAATCACATGTGAAAATGCCCAACACTCCAGAAGCCAGCACCATGAAACAGCAGGACCTACAGGAAACGAAGTCAAATGAAAAGTAGACCTAATGACGTACAAGAGATGCGCAAGGTGCTCAAAATAGAGATAATCAAGGAAAAACAGTCATTATGGAAAATACATTAAAGGAATGTAAAGAAGAAATACATAGATTTTTTAAAAGGCAGAGCAGTACAAGAAATGAAGGAACAATTCAAAAGAGATACAGAAGAAATGAAAGGTGAACTTTAAGTTATGAAAAAGTCACATAAAAAAAGGAAACCAGGTAGAACACCTCAAGGACAGGTTATTGGAGTTTGAAGATAAGGTGGATAAACCAAAAAATAAAAAGACAAGAAAGAGACTGGTTGCAATACGTGACAGATGACGCAAAGAGAATCAATCTCAGAATTATGGGAGTTCAGGAGAAAATGAAGGACAGAGCGGAAGGATTAGAGGACATGTTCAAAAAATTATGGAAGAAAACTTCCCAAATCTAGGGAAAAAAAATGAATATCAACCTACTGCTGGCATATAGAATTTCAAATAACCTTGACCAGAAGAGAACATCCCCATGACACATCATAATGAAAATCTTAGAGACTCAATACAAAGAGAGAATATTAAAAGCTGTAAGAGAAAAGCAGAGAATAACTTCCAAAGACAAATCCATCACAATAACTGCAGACTTCTCAACACAAACTCTGAAGGCCAAAAAAGCAACATCATACAAGTGAGAAGAGAACATAAATGTCAATCCAGACTGCAAAATCCAGGAAAATTATCTTTCAAAATAGAGGAGAAGTTAAAATTTTTCATGATAAAGGTAACCTAAAGAGATTTGCATTCTGCAGACCAACATTGCAGAAAATACTTAAAAGAATCTTAGAAAGAGATAGGGAGACAGCATTAAAGACTCACAAGAAAAGGAAACAGCAGAAAGAGGAGAATGAATTGACAAGAATGTAGCTCAATTAACACTGAAGCATCATTAATGATGACAGGATGTAGCAAATATACCATTGTAAT
This sequence comes from Ctenodactylus gundi, assembly GCA_004027205.1. Lineage (NCBI taxonomy): Eukaryota > Metazoa > Chordata > Mammalia > Rodentia > Ctenodactylidae > Ctenodactylus > Ctenodactylus gundi. Next base: position 21,137 of record PVKB01000497.1, on the reverse strand, counting down.
AACACTGAATGTTAATGGTCTCAATTCACTTATTACAAGACACAGACTATCTGATTGGATCAAAAACAAACCCCCACAATTTGCTGCTTGTAAGAGACATGTTTTACATATAAGAAAACACATAGACTGAAAATAAAAGCATGGAAATCAATAGTCCATGCAACTGGACCCAGAAAATAAGCAGGGTAGACATGGCAGATCTCAAACCAAAACAATCTAGGAGAGACTTAGATGGACACTATATACTCACTAAGGGAACAATTCAACAGGAAGAAATCACTGTTATCAATATATTTGTTCCCAGCTTTGGAGTACCCAGTTACGTAAACAAAAATTACTGAATTTGAAAAGTGATGTAAGCCCACAGTAGGGAACTTCAACACTCCACTAACACAGGTAAACAGGTCACTTAGATCTGGACTTGATGGATACCTAAAGATTGTTCCACACAACATCAACTGAATACATTTTTTTCTCAGCAACACATGTAACATTTTCAAAAATAGACCATATGTTTAAATAAGTACAAAAGAGTTGAAAAAATTCCTTGCTTTCAGATGATAGTGCAGTAAAACTGGAAATCAACAGCAAAAGAAACTATACAAATACATAGAGTCTAAATAACTTACTACTGAACAAACAATGGGTGAAAGAAGAAGTCAGAGAAGAAATAAAAAAACTTCCTAGAGTTAAATGATGAAGGAAGTATATTATACCAGAACCTTTGGGACACAATGAAAGCAGACCTAAGAGAGCAATTCATACCTATAAATTTACACATAAAAAAACCGCAGAGCAATCTCAAATAAACAATTTAATGATGCACCCCAAGGTCCTAAATAATCAAGAACAATATAAATTGATCAAAATAGAAGAAAAGAAATTATAAAGATCAGAGCAGAAATCAATGAAATTGAAACTAAAGAAAAAAAGAACAATGAATCAAAGAGCTGATTCTCCAAAAGAATAAGCAGGATTGAAAAAGTTCTTGCTAGTCTTCCAGTCAAGATGGCGGCTGAGTAACAGTGCTGCACAGTGTCTCCTCATCAACCCACTTAAAAAGTCGAGAACTTAGTTAGAAAAAGTGTGTTCAGTGTAGCTAGGAAAGAGAGGCGCATCCCCAACAACCGAAAGGAGGCCAGCGGAAGGTCAGAAATTCTGAAGGATCAGTGAAAGCAGAGAGAAAAAAAATCCCAGCATCCCAGGAAGCTACCACAGGCCAGCTGCAAACATCTGGAGTGGCAGGCAGCTGTGGATGGAGGAAAGCTCGGGGGGACCTGAACATCCGACAGAGCTGGGAGAGGATGGAGTACCCCAACAATGGACAGGAGGCTGCAGGAGGGTCAGAAATCCTGAAGGCATATCGGAAGAGGAGGAAAAATCAGCCAACTCGGCATGGTCCCCAGAGCCAGAACCTCAGCCTGAGGTAAGTCCGGATCCAGAGAAGTGGGAATTGTCTGCAACGGGCAGCTCCAGCCTCCGAAAAAACCAACCCGCGGGTAGTGTGTACTACAGACGCAGCATGCTTTCACCCTAGAAAAGGCCCCATGATCCCAAATCAGAAACAGGGCTCAGCAGCCGTCACAGGCAGTGACATCAGCAGGAGCCATTTCTTTAAAAGAAGGGGGAGGGGCACAAGACTGAACCCTTTAGAGCAAAAGAAAGCTCAGAAGAGCACATCAGGGATTTGGGGTCACCCTTAAACAGTGCCTAGGAAGAAACTGGCACAAGCAGCAGAGAGGAAAAAAGAGGAGAAAAAGGCTGCTGGTCCCCTGAACAGCTCAGGGGCACCTCTGCTCCGAGGGTGGAGAGCCCCGCTCTGGAGAGGGAAGCCAGGACAGACGGAGAGCTTTGCTGAGTGGACTGGGGGGAACAAGACAACTCATAATGGGGATCATCGCCCCGTTCCTCCGACATGCGCTGGAGGCTTCCAGTTCACTGCTGCCCTGCACACCAGAGGCACCTAGGACTGGGAAGTCAATCGCCTGTCCATCCCGTGAGCCGGAGCTGTCCAGAAGCTTACAGGGAATTACATCACCCTGTCAATCCTGAGCCCCAGAGGCTTCCAGAGGCATCTAGGACCCGGAATTCCGTCACCCTGTCTGTCCCTTGGGCCAGAGGATTCCAGAGGCATCAAGGACTGGGCCTTCACCAAACCCTTCTTTCCTGCGCACCAGAGACAGCCAGAGATAGCAGAACCATGGGGAAATGTGGTAACAAATCTCCTACAAAAAGACCTGACACCCCAGAAGATGATACCAGGGATACTGAAATTGCAGAATCCAAAGATGAAAATGGCAAAAATGATGGTAACCTCTGGGCCCAGAAATATATTGAATTAAAGCATGAATTAAAGTAGAAAATAGAACAGTGCAAGAGCTACACCAACACATAACTAAGCTAAAAGCAAGCCTTGAAAAGCAAAAAGAGGAGACCATAGAAGAAATATTCCAGAAGATAATGAAGGTAATATAAGAAATTAGAGAAGAACACAACAGAGATATACAAAAACTGAATGCAGATATTCAGGAAGTGAAAAACACACAGGACATAATAAGCAACCACTTTAAACAACTTCAGAATAGAATGTCAGAACTAGAAAATAAAATGACTGAGCTGCAGCATACAGGCCATAAAGAACACAAAGTAAATAAGAAAGAAAGCGAATCATTACAATGGCTGATAGATGATTCAAGGAGAAACAACCTCAGAATTATGGGAGTCCAGGAGAAGACTGAGTACAAAACAAAAGGCTTAAAGGACATTGTTTAATGAAATTATGAAAGAAAATTTCCCAAATCTAAGAAAAGAAATGAACATGGAACTATTGCAGGCATATAGAACACCAAACAACTTTGATCAGAAGAGATCCTCATCACAACACATCCTAATTAAAATACTAGAAAGCCAACACAAAGAGAAAGTACTAAAAGCAGTAAGAGAAAAACAGAAGGAGACCTATACAAAGATAAGCCCATCAGGATAACTTCAGCTTCTCAATCTAGACTCTATAAGCCAGGAGATCATGGAGCAATGTCATCCAAGCACTAAAAGAACATAAATGCCAACCAAGACTGCTATATCCAGCAAAATTATCTTTTTACTTAAAGGAAGAAATTAAAACTTTCCATAATATAGAAAGCTTCAAGGAATGTGCAGCCACTGAGCCAGGATTGCAGAGAAAACTTAAAGGAAACTTAGAAAGTGAAAGGGAGGCCAGCGACACCAATGACCCCAGAGGAAAAGCAACAACAGCTAGAGGAGAATGAGCTGAGAAAAAAAGTAAGGCCATGCATGAAACTAGGGATGAATTGATAGGTAAAAGGAAAAACCAAATAGGGCAAAATGTTAATCATTAGTGAAATATGAGTAATCACTGTATGAAAGTCAAAAATCTGAAATAACTGAGCATAAGTATTCATCTATTGCTTTAATAGTAGCATACTTATGTGATACAGATTTAAGTCCACTTAATGTAACAAATTGATAAAGTCTTAAGCTTGTTGAATCAAGCAATTCACTTTTTTGATGTTGAATGTGAGTTTATCCTCTTTGATAGGCAGAAACATAAGCAGCACCAAAACAGCTTGGAGGAAAGGTAACATCTGAAGAGAAAATGTAATAAAAAATAGATTGGTAATTAAATCATATGATTGATATACTTTTAAAACAGTACCAGTTCTTCTATGAAATCTGTGAAATCTCCCCACATTATTATTAGTAATAGTATAGTAGTGTACAAAATAGGATAATTTCTAATTAATAATGCAACACGGGGAATTGACATAAAATCTCTTAAGAATACAAATGCACAAATATATGGATGGATAGATAAAATTATAAGCCAAATCTAGCAGAATGTCAGTAATCAGTGAAATATGAACAAATAAGTTATGAAAGTTTGAAAATTCTGAAATAACTAAATTTGCCTTCAAATCTGTTACTTTAAGTATATTTAGGTTGTATAGATTTGAGTTCATTTAATATAGCAATGTGATATAGTTTTAACTTTGTTTTATTGTAGCAATTCACTTATTAGGTCACTGATGAAAATTTATCCTAAGAAAACTAACTGATGTAAAGATAACCCTGTGAATGTACAAATATGTACCTTCCAGTATTCAGCTAAGCATTTGAAATTTAACTTTTTTTTTCCTTCTTTCCCAAATTCACTAGTCTTTTGAACTACATGCTTGTAGTTATTTTCTAATGTGAACCGGTGGGTAAGGCCAGGTTTAAGAATAGCAACAAATATAGCAAAATATAGAAAAAAACTTTTGGTAAATATCCCAATAAAGGGATTGGTTGGATTCAGAGAAGAGGTATCAAGATTTGACTGTTGCGATCCATTCAAGGAATAGGAAGCTGAATTAGAGTGATGACTCAAATGAAATGATTTAGATGTGGAAGACTAATATGTTAAGTTCTGTATAGTCTCTCTGACTTGGAAAACCCAGAACGCAGACATTATATAGAACGACATGAAGTGATAGCTGGAGTTCGGGGAAAGGATGGAAAGGGGGTGGGAGCATCAATAATGGGAAGGGATTGTAAAGCTGATATGATACCTATGTGTACGAAATACCCAAATTCGTTGTAAACACTATGTATTACATATGTATATTAACAAAAATAGCGGGGAAAAAAAGAAAAACTTCTTGCCAAATGAAATAAGAAAAGAAAAAACACATATCAATACAATTAGAAATTTAAAAAGGTGAAATCACAATGCATACTGTTGAAATTCAGAGACCTATAAGGAACTATTTTGAAAACTTACACTGTAACAGAATTGAAGAACTTGGAAGAAGTGGATAAATTTCTAGATACATACAAAATTACCAAAATTGAACCAAGAAGACATAAAAACCCTGAATAAATACATAAATCATGGAAATTGAGGTGATAATAAATTTTCTACCCATAAAAAGAAGTCCAGGACTACATGGCTTTACAGCAGAATTTTATCAGTACTTCAAAGAAGAGCTAACACCAGTGCTTCTCAAACTGTTCCATGAAGTTGAAAGAGAATTAACATTGCCGAACTCACTTTTGGAAGCTAGCATTGACGACACAAAACCAGACAAAGACTTAACCGAGAAAGAAAATGACATACCAATCCCCTGAATAAATAGATTCAAAAATCTTCAGTAAGATACTGGCAATGAAATCCTCATGTTACTAGAAAGATCATAAACCATGATCAAGTTGGCTTCACCCTAGGATGCATGGTTGATTAAACATACGTAAATCACTTAATGTAATACACCACATTAATAAAGCAAGGATAAAAATCACATGATCATATCAGTTGTTGCAGAAAATGCCTTCAACAAAATCCAACATTTATTCATGACAAAAAAACTGAAGATTCAATAGAAGCCATATATGCCAAATCTACTGCAAATATCATAGTAAGTGGAGAGAAATTGAAAACATTTCCCCTTAAATCAGGAACATGACAAGGCTGTCCACTTTCATCATGCCTACTCAACATAGTTCTCAGAACCCTAGCCAGAGCAATCAGGCGAGAGAGTGAAATAAGGGATCATGTATTAAAAACTCCACCATGGAACTCTTAGAACTAATTAACAAATTCAGCCAAATTGCAGGTTATTAAGTTAATACAAAAAATCAATAGCATTCCTCTACACTAATAGTGAAATAATAATGAACTCAATGAGAAAGAGCTGAGAAGAATAATCCTGTTCTCAATAGCTTACTGAAAAGTTAAATACCTAAGAGCATGCCTAACTAAGGAAGGAACTCTACAAAAAATTATATTATGCTGCAGAAAGAAATTGAAGAGGACATTAGAAAATAGAAAGACATCCCCTGTTCCTGGATACAAAGAATTAATAAGTCAAATGGCCATATTGTCAAAATTAATAAGCAGATTCAATGCAATTTCTATCAAACTACCAATAATTTTTTCACAGAACTTGAAAAAACAATTCTTAAATTCAGTTATATTACAGACAAACAGTGACAAAAAAACTGTATGGTACTGAAACAAAAACAGACAGGTTGACCAATGGAACAGAACTGAGGGATGCAGAGACAATCTGAAGTACCCTCAGCTATCTGATTTTTGACAAATGGGGCTAAAAATATACACTGGCAAAAGAATAGCTTCTTCAATAAATGGTACTGGGAGAACTGGTTATCCACATGTAGAAGAATGAATCTAGACACACACGTGTTACCATACACCAAAATCAAACCAAAGTGGATCAAGATCTAGATATTAAAATGAAAACACTGAAATTTCCAGAGGAAAAAATAGGAAAAAATCTAGAAGATCTAGGTATGGACAAGGACTTTCTTAATAGGACAGCCAAATCAAAAGAAATAGCCCCAGAATCAACACATGAGATTTTATCAAATTAAAAAGGTTTCTGAATGGCAAGGAAAACTTCAACAGAGTGGAGAACCAACAGAATAGGAAAAAATCTCCATGACTTATACCTAGAATATAAAGGAACTGAAGAAAAATTGACCCCTCAAGATCAGAGACCCAATTAAGAAAATGGACAACTGAAATCAACAGGTATTTCTCAGAAGAAGATGTTCAAATGGCCAGCAAGTACACGAAAAGATGTTCAACATCCTTAGCCATTGGAGAAATGCAAATCAAAACATCACTAAGATACCATCTCACCACGTGGGGTGGGAGGGTGGGGCATATATCAAGAACTCGAACAGGAATTGATGCTGGCGAGTTTGTTGGGGGGAAAGGAAACCTTTTACATTGCTGGTGGTACACTATTGAGGGCATTATGGAGATCCCTCAAAAACTGAAAATAAATTCTCCATTTGACCCAGTGATACCTCTTCTGGGTATCTTTCCAAAAGAGTTCAAAGCAACAAATAACAGAGATACACGTATACCCAAGTTTATAACGACACAACTAACAATAGGTAAAATGTGGAAAATGCCAAAATATCCACCAACAGACCAATGAATACAAGAATTGTGATAAATGTACACAATGCAGTATTGCTCCTCCATAAAGACAAATAGATTTGACGTTTTTGAAGATAAACAGACACAAATCGAGATCATCATGCTTTGTGCAGTGAGTCAAATGCAGAAGGTTAATTATCGCGTGGATTCTCTAATGTGAGAAATCCAGAATACGGGCACTTTATAGAACCAAATGGGTGAGACAGTGGGAGTTAGGAAAGATGGGGAGGGCAAGGGAGGGCCAAAAATGGGGAAGGGAAGAGATTGTAATGCGGACACAACATACGTGTACACAAAACACACAAGTTCAATGTAACCATTCTGATGTATCATTCATATATATATATATATATATATATATATATATATATATATATATATGTGTGTGTGTGTGTGTGTGTGTGTGTGTGTGTGTGTGTGTGTGTGTGAGAGAGAGAGAGAGAGAGAGAGAGAGAGAAGGAAATTATACAAATTCTATTCAAACTCTTCCAAAAAATAGAGACAAAGATATTACTTTCCAATTCCTTTTGTGAGGCTGATGCAAATGTAAAGCCAAAACGTGGCAAAGTGTTATGGGAAAAATAAAATTACAGACCAACATTTTTCATTAGCTTAAGAAACATTTAGAAAAGTAGTATAATGCTGTATTTATTGATACAAAAGTTCATTAAAGTCACAAAATAGGCTGGCTCATGGCAGAGCCGCGCAGGTGTGGACTGATACGGTGTGTGTCCCGTGCGCCACGAACTTCGCAGCAGATCCGGGTCTGGAGCAGGGGGGAGCCAAGCGGGAGTAGACTGGTAGACCGGTGGGACTCAAGTTCATATCCCCACCACCCCTCGCCGCAGTGGTCAGCACAGAGACACTGTTCTCCCAGCACCGGACAGAGCCGTACTGGGGAGAACCACATAAGGGAATCCAGGGACAGACAACCAGAGACAACCAAAGACAACAGAACCATGAGGAAATGTGGAAATAAATCTCCTTCAAGATGATAACTTCTGGCTCCAGAAATACATTGAATTAAAGCCAGAATTAAAGCAGGAAATGATGCAGGAAACGAAAATCATAGATCAAGAGCTACGCCAAGATCTAGCTAAGCTAAAAGCAAGCTTTGAGAAGCAAGTAGAGGAGATCAAAGAAGAAATGAACCAGAAGATAATGAAGGCAATACAAGAAACAAGAGAAGAACACAAGAGAGACATAAAAAATAAATGCAAATACACAGGAAGTGAAAAACACACAGGTCACAATAAGCAATGACATTGAACAATTTCAAAATAGATTATCAAATCTAAAAGACAAAATGATGGAGTGTGAACAGGAAGAACATAGAGACCACAAAGTAAAAAAGAAGAAAGTGAATCATTACAGTGACTGATAGATGATTCAAAAAGAAACAACCTGAGAATTATGGGAATCCAAGAGAAGACCGAGGATGAAACAAAAGATTAAAAGGCATATTTAAGGATATTATGGAAGAAAACTTCCCAAATCTAAGAAGAGAAATGAATATCGTACTACTGCAGGCATTTAGAACTCCAACCAAAATTGATCAGAAGAGAACCTCATCCCGACACACCATAATTAAAGTACTAGAAACCCAACACAAACAGAGAATACTGAAAGCGGTGATAGAACAGCAGAAGGTGACCTACAAGAGTAAGCCCATCAGGATAACTACAGACTTCTCGACCCAGACACTAAAAGCCAGGAGATCATGGAGCAATGTCATTCAAACACAAAAAGAACACAAATTCCAACCAACACTACTATATCCAGCAAAACTATCTTTTAAACTAGAGGGAGAAATTAAAATCCTCCACAATATAGAAAGCTTAAAGAAACTCACAGCCACTAAGCCATCACTGCAGAGAATTCTCAAAGGAAACTTGGATAGCAAAAGGGAAACCAACGACACAAGAGACCAGAGGAAAAAAAGACAAAAGCTAGAGGAGAGTGAGCTGAGAAAAAAGTAAGGCCAGTAAACAACTTGGAAAAACTAAAACGATGGCCGGACACACCAAACGTACCTCAATAATTACCCTAAATGTGAATGGCCTCAACTCACCTATCAGAAGACATAGACTAGCTGACTGGATCAAAAAACAGAAACCCACAATTTGCTGCCTACAAGAGACACACTTCACCCACAAGGAAACTCACAGACTAAAAATAAAAGGTTGGAATTCAGTATTTTATGCAACCGGACCCAGAAAATGAGCAAGGGTAGCTATATTAATCTCAGACTCGTCAGATTTAAAAAGAAAACAGGTTAAGAGAGACAAAGATGGACACTACATACTGGTTAAAGGAACATTAGAACAGGAAGAAATCACAATTATCAATATATATGCACCCAATTATGTAAACCAAAAATTACTAGATCTGAAAGGACACACAGGCCCCAATACAATTATAGTAGGGGACTTTAATACTCCACTACCACAAATAGATAGATCAACCAGACAAAAAATCCAAAAAGATATACAGCTGCTGAAAGATATTATAGAAAACTTGGACATAACAGACATTTACAGAGTCTTCCACCCAACATCAATTGACTATACATTCTTCTCAGCAGCACATGGAACATTTTCTAAAATAGACCACATCCTAGGACATAAGTCACTCTTAAACAAGTACAAAAGGATAGAAATAGTTCCCTGCATACTCTCAGACCATAGTGGAATAAGACTGGAACTTAACAGCAGCAGAAACAGAAGAAAATACACAAACACATGGAGACTTAACAGCTTACTACTGACCAAACCATGGAAGAAATCAGAAAAGAAATCAAAAACTTCATAGAGTTAAATGATGATGGAAGTGCATCATATCAAAATCTGTGGGACACAATGAAAGCAGTCCTTAGAGGAAAATTCATAGCCATAAACACACACATCAAAAGAACTGAACAGTCACAAATAAATTCCCTAATGATGCACCTTATGGCACTAGAGAAACAAGAACAACTTAACCCAAATGGCAGTAGAAGAGAAGAAATTATAAAGATCCGATCTGAAATAAATGAGATTGAAATTAAAAATACAATAAAAAAGATTAATGAGTCAAAGCTCTGGTTCTTCGAAAGAATTATCAAAATCGACAACCCTCTTTCCAACCTCATCAAGAAAAGGAAAGGCACAGATTAGCACGCTTAGAAACGAAAAGGACGAAGTTACCACAGACTCTGCAGAAATCCAGAATATTATAAGAAATTACTTTGAACACCTATATTCTAACAAATTTGAGAACTGGGAAGAAATGGACGACTTTCTAGATACATATAAAATACCAAAATTAAATGAGGAAGGTATAAAAAGCTTGAACAACCCCATCACGCACACAGAAATTGAAGCAGTAATAAAAGCTCTACCTACAAACCAAAATCCAGGCCCAGATGGATTCACAGCAGAATTTTTTCAGTACTAAAGGGAAGAACTTACTCCAATCCTCCTCAAACTACTTCATAAAGTAGAAAGTGAAGGAATGCTGCCCAACTCGTTTCTTGAGGCTAGCATCACACTAGTCCCAATACCAGGCAAAGACTATCAAAGCCACAGGATAAACATTCCCATTCTAAAAGGGAAGGATAGGAGGACAGACAGCGTTCAGACCCAACCAAGTTCTAACCCAGCAAGGCAGGGCTTAAATCCCATTGCTCTGTTAAATCCTGTAGCTCTGTGTCTAGCACTTGGGGTAAACTGTGGGGGGATGTGAGCTCCAGAAAGGTACGTGGCCTTGCCCCTGCAACATTACCTCTGGCTGCGACCTGTAGCTTCTCCTTTGGGGTGGCTCTGCTCACACAGCCTGTAGGTATCCTCAGCAGATAATCCATGCTCCTGGCACCTCCAAATCTCTGGGTCTTCACTGCTCCATAGGCTTCACCTTCACAACTTCACGTATTTCCCTCTCTTGAGTACATTGCCTGGCCTCTAAGGCTTTCCTCTGAAATCTGGAAGGTAGAAGCTTCTATGACTCCACGCCTCCTGCATTCTGCATGCCTGTGAAGCCAGCACCATGTGGTCAAAACCAAATTCCGCCATGGCTTGATCAGTAGTCTGGCCTCCTTGGACAATGGTTGCAGCAGCCTCCAAGTGCTGAACTCCAGGCAGCTGAGCTGTGGCTAATACTTCCCTCTTTGGTCTTACAAACTGCCCTGGGGCACTCTTCTCAGAGCAAAAAGCCTTTTGCCTTTCTACGCTTGAACTGGTAAAGCATGAGGTCCTGCTCATTCCTGAGATGCCTTCAAGGTATCTTTTGTATAGTATTGGTTCTCAGTAGTTAGTTTCTTCTTGATGCTAATCGCTAACAGCCTGGTGCTCTTCTGCTCCTACTTTGTAAGCTTGTTTCAGTCTGGGAAGCCTGGGAAATTTTTCCATTTTTTTTCTCTGCCATAGTTTTCATTGTAGAGCTAGCTAAAAGCCACAAGCAGTACCCATGTGACATTAAGCTGCCTTGAAATTTCCTTCACCAGATTGAGTAGTTCACTCCCCTTAATCTCAGTTTCAGGCGAAGTCTTAGGATAGGCAAAACGCTGGCATAGCTTTTGCCAGACAGAGCACAGCACGCAGGGTTTTTAGACCAATTGCCAATAAAGACCTCCTTTCCAGATGAAATTTCTTGAGCCCAGCGTTTGTAATCTGTACTTCTCTCAGGGTCCTGGTCATCTGAGCTCTGACCAGACTCTGCCACCAAGCTCTGCTCACAACATTCTAAGGTTTCTCTATCCAGTCTTTGTAAACCTTTCCAAATTCTTCCCACAAACCAGTTCCAAAAGCTTCCAAACCACATAGGTTAGTCACAGCAATGACCCACTTCTCTGGTACCAATTTCTCTTAGCTACTTTTTCATTGCTGGGACAGAATATTCAATATCCACAACTTATGGGAGAGGAGATTTATTTTAGCTCCCAGTTTCAGAAGGTCTCAGTCCATTATGAGTGGCTGGTAATGGTGGAAACTCACGGCTGGGGCACAGCGGGAGGGAAAGATTTCACAGCATTGCAGACGGGAAGCCAAGCAAGTGAGAAGGGTAAATCTAGTATACACCCTCACGGGTCCTGTCCCAGAGGCCTGCCCCTTCCAGGCCAACCCCCAGTGTTCTATCCCTTCTGACCAGGCCCCACCTCTTAATAGCACATGGTTCCATAGCTACTCCACAACATCCAAATACATGAAGCTCTTGAGTGACATTCAAGGTTCAAACACTAGCAGTGATTTGACCAGTTTAATCATACATCAAGTAGCAATAATATTAAGCCACCAGTTAGTCGAGCCCCTTCATCATCTCCTGCAGCAAGCACAGCCTCTTTCAAGATAGTTAATAGTGTCTTTTTCTAAGTGGACACACAATAATAGCAGGGGTGTCTGAGGACTAAACTGAGGACACTAGGCTTCTAGGAGGGAGCTACAGAACACATGGAATCCCTTAAGCTATTAGCTTTAGTGCCGAAAGAACACGGCAGAAGAAGTTCCCATGGCTAGAAGTTTTCATCTTCCTGGAAAACCTAAAAATGATGCCAAAATTAAGGCAAGCAGGTGTTTTCCTATACAATCATCCAGGAAACTGCCCAGCCTCCTGTTGCATATGGCAGCTCGGAGTTAAAAATCCAGGCTGCACAGGACTGATAAACAGCCAGGGATGAAAGCCAGGGTGAGTTTTACACCACCCCCACCACACAAATGCACACAAAGAGCAAATCCAGGCCCCAAGGGACAGGATGCACATAGCCCCAGCTGAGACCACCTGTGCATCAGATGAAGAAAGAAAAACAAAACCCCAGGAAGGCTCGCTCTCATGTCCAGTTTCTTTTGTCCTTCTGAGTGTGTTTGTTCCTGACCAAATACATACATCTCACTTTTGGAGAAAAATCCTCCTCATGCAGGGGCCCTTTTCATTTCTGATGCTGTAAATAAAACCTCTCTTTCCATGAGGAGTTTTTGTTCATTCATCTATATGGTGCACTCTCATTGATGCCATCCCATGTGCTGGGCTCTGTCCTGAGGCCTTTGGAAGTCCAGCATGCACGAGAAATGTAGATCTACACAGAGGAAGGCCATGCTGGCTTTTGAAATGAGACAGTTCTGTACACACAGACAGGAAAATATCTTCAATGTAGATGGTTAACATATTTTTAGCATAATGTACAAAACGGTGTGAGACAAAGGGAAAGAGAGAGAAAGAGGCTGAAGGAGGCACAGAGGCAGACAGGAGTGGCATTTCTGCATAAAGTCTAGAAGAATACACAGTGAGTTGTGACAATGGTTCCTTCTGAGTGGGGTACAAACGTAGAACTCGGGGCTCCAGGCTGGGGATGGTTCTCATCAGATACTCTTTTTGCCTTAGTCTGCTCTTTAAAATTACCTTTAAGTGTTCTCAACTTTTCTCTCAAAAAAAGAAAACATTTGAAAAAATAAAACAAGAAAACTGAACATCAGAGGAGACAGATACATAATCACCTAATTAACAATGCAGTGAATGCTAAAATATTCATGTAGCCCTTTGGGTTCTTGAGAAACACGGGTAAAGTCAGGATAAACTTACTGGAGGGAATGATACCTTAGGAAGTCTTAAAAGATGGAATTGAATGTTCTGTTCTTCATATCATTTAGCTGCAAGAAAGAGGGAAGGCAGACAGACAGACAGACAGACAGACAGACAGAAAGAAAGAAAGAAAGAAAGAAAGAAAGAAAGAAAGTCAGAAGTTTCCCAGAGAGATTTTTCAGTGTAGCCTCTGAGGAAAGGTCAAGGCCAAGGACTTTGTATCTCCCATGGATGATCAGATATCATAGGTAATACCTGGCCAAAGTTCCTGAGCTAGCCCAAGTGAGGTCCAGATAAAGCAAGCAACTGCAGATATTACTTCTCAATTAGCATTACCACCTTCCTGCCCATTCTAGACCCCTGGCAACGTGCAAAGCTAGTTAAGACCTTCTGCCCTTGGCTCCTCCGGGTCATCTTTACGTGCCTAGTTTCTGTGGGATCAGATAAAATTTCCAAATTCAATCTTCATAGAACCCTGCTTCTCCTACTCCCCACCCCCACTCCTGAGCTACCTCTCAAAGTGCTCTTTAAGAAGAGACCAGGTCCTCGCTGACATCTCTCTTTAGAGAACTCCATCAAAATCCTGCACTCGCCCAGTGTCCTTTCCTTGGCCACCGGTAACCAAGGAAACGAGATACTATGGTAACACAGAGAGGAGAGAGAGAGAGGCGTCCTGGAGCCTTTCCTTGCATTCTTTCTCTTCTCTCTGAGAATCAAGGCAGCTGTAGGGCATCTCTTGGGGTGGGGGCCCTGTTTTTGCTTCTCAGGGGAAAGGACTAGCTCATATGGGTGACTTAGTGGCTGACACTCAGAGCTTCCCACTTCACAACCTGAAGGCTGGTGCCTCCAGGACCCCCAAATTATGCCCTTTCTCAAGGTAAACAGTTCAGCTCGCTGTAGAATTTACAACAGGATGTTAAAAAATAATCCATTGTAAAAGATGCATAAAATATATTTAAAGTAGTGAGCCAAATACAGACTGGGATCATGTGCAAGCAAAGCCCTAGACACTGAAATTTTGATATATGACAAAATTACCAAGTGTTTGTACTGTCTTCAGCAATACTGAATTTGTCTCTTTGTTTAGCCCTGCTTTTCTGTGTCTAAACATCTGCCTCACCATCAGGCCTCTGAACATCTCTCTCTGCTCCCCTAGTATAATCCCTCCGTATCAGCCTCCCTTTCTCTGCCTCTCCGAGTCCTGCTCCCTGCTTTTCTGTCCTTCCCATCCTCCCTTCCTGTCTCCTCTTGATCCACAGTTCACCTGTCACAAGATGGAGTGCTATTAAAGTGACAGATTCTGAGGCCCTGCCAAGGCCAGATGCAATTCCACTCTATGTCAAACACTGTCCTTTACTTCCTGTGACCTTACCATGGACAGGCACGTTGGGCACAATGGGCTCCAAGGCAGGAGGAACAAGGCCTCTGCCGACAGGAAGTTGGCACGTTACAAATCGTGATGAGTGTGATGTCACAGACTGTGAATAAATATTCCAAGGGCTGTGCTGGAGTACAAGGGCAGAGTGACCCTTTGTCTACAGTTTTTGTTTGTGAATCTTCTTTCACATTCTTGAGATTTCCCATTTGAGTTTTTTTTTTAATTTCTTCTTCAGTTTCTCCCCTTGAGTCTGTCCCAAAACAAGTCACCACCTCCATTGTCCAGAGCTGACTCTCTACCTCAGAATAGGGCTCTCCAACTTGTATTGATCATATCCCCCTGTTCAATCAAAATGTATTGAACATGGGCTTCCACTAAACGTAAGAGTGGTGCATTTATTCATAACTCCTTCCATGGGCTACAATACTAATGTGTTGTCGGTGATAAAAACAGATACAAAATTAAAATGTAAAAGCACAGCAGTTAGAGTGCTTGCCTCACAAATGCAAAACACTGAGTCTGATTCCCCAGCTCCACATAAAGTGGGCATGGTAGCACATATTTGCAATCTCAGTACTCAGGAGCCTGAGGCAGGAGGACTGCTGTGATTTTGAGGCCATTCTGGGCTATATAGTATAGTATGGACTACAGAGTGAGACCCTCTCTCAAAAAAAAGCATTGCTAATGAGTTACACATTGTTTCCAGCCCTCAAGGACCATCCTGTGTACCACCGGATCTGATTCACATGATCCTGTCTGTTTCCAGGGTACTGGAAGGTGATAGTATTTCAGCATCACTGGGAAGATGAAACTCCTAAGTGGCACTAGTGGACAATGGGACAGCAACTGGGGTCCTTAGAGTACAGTGCAGACATGGAGCTGTTCCGGGAGGGAGAGGAGAAGCCAGTTGAAAGGAGCTACTTTTGCCAGGGGGGAGGGAGCAGGTTGCAGGTCCCCTCCACACGCCCCCCACACACCCCCGGCACGAGGGCCACGCAGCCACACTGCTGAGAATCTGTTTCGCATCGTGCCTTGCTCTGAGGCTCCCCAAGCACTTCGTGATGGCTGTTGTCTTTACAAAGCATGGCTGCTCCAGGTAGCAGCTGGCTGCCCTAGGAGCAGCAGCTCGGCCAGCGAGCTGTTGAGCCCAAAGCCACGCCCTCGACTGTGACAATGAGGAAGCCATGTCATGATGTCTGTTTTCCTGAACAAAGATCAAATGTTTGTCACTTGTACTGCCTAATTATGACCCAAGAGATCTGCTAACTTGGCACATCCGGTTTGCAGTCCCTGTTTAATTTGGGTATTAAAAAGACACAGACGTTATATAGTTACCAAATAACAGTGTTAAGCCTCAATAATAACATGTTTAAAAATAAGACTCTGAAATGCATAGATCACATCTCAGTGTTCATTCTCTAAGAAAAACATTTTAATTATCTATTGACATGTATTGCACATGGAATGACTGTCTTTGTAAAAGATAAATGGGCTTACAGGCGAGTTGGGTTAATTAAAAGCCAGTGGAGTATTACAAGTGTATTTACCGGGAATATTCACTGTAGGAGAGGAACGGTTTTTACACAGTTGTCAGAATTCTGCAAATGTATTGTTTAATAACCACTTGGCACTTAATTATAGTGAGATGGTAAGAGCTTAAATCTCAATGAAGCACACATTTCAGTTATCTCTTCTAAGTGGCTTCTTCCCTGCGACATAGATTTTCCAGGTCAGACCATACTAAGGCAGCTACTGGCTGGAAGCACGCAGGACTGCGGGCCTGCCCTAAGCAGGCTCCAGGATGCCAGGAGTGACGCCAGTTCCGAGGAAAGTCTGCCTGGAAGACAAACTCCTTCCATGAACTCCTTGTCCTGGCTTCCAGGACCTTGGCCATAAAAACCTATATTAGTTAGCTTTATGATGCTATAATGACAGCCTTATTAACTCATAAGAATACAGGGTTTGTGCTGGCTGATCTTACTAGAAAGTCTAGTCCAAGATCAAGTGGTCTATTGGCTTAGGCTTCCGGCAAGGGTGGGAACATGTGGCAGAGCCAGCCACTCACCTCATGAGCCAGGAGGAAGAGGGAAAGGCGGAGAGGTGAGAATCCCACAATCCCCTTCATAAACACTTATTCTAAAGACCTAAGGACCTTCCATTAAGGATCTACCTTCTAAAAGTCCCATGAATTTCCCAATAGTATTGCCCTGGTCACCTAGCTTTTAATGTATGAACTTTTAGGGATGTTAATCCAAACCTTAGGAAAACCTTACCTACTTTTCCAGACTTACTCCTGTCTAGCCCACTCAGCTCTAACTCTAAAACATGTGTCTCACCAGCTCTCTTTCCCCTGCCATAGGAGTGCACATAGGACAGAACAGCTGCAGTATGGACTTGATCCCATAGGAAGAAGAAACAGTAAGTTCCCAACCAACCCACAACAGTCACAGAGTATGAGCACAAATGAGCCTTTGTCGTCTAAAGTCATAGAACTTTGAAGATGTTTTTACGTCAGCATAATGTAGCCTATTCTGACTCACACATTCCCACAGCCAATCAGAAACGACGATGCTTATGCATGCTTAACAATAAATGAATCCACGAGTTGGCCAATAAGCCTTCTGCTTCTTCCCCTGTAGAACACTATCTGGTCCTGTGGATTCACGCTGAAGGTTTCTGAGAGTGAGGAAATCTCACCTGGGTAATGTGAAGGTTTGCTGCTGAACTGAGACTGATGAGTGCTGGTTTCCACTTAGTGTACTGGACTTACGGTTCCTACTGTGAGCAGTGTGGCTTGTGAAAGGTTGAGAAGGAGTCTAGTAGCAATGAGCCACTGAACAAACATCTTTGTGTGTGTCTGTGTGTGTCTGTGTATGTGTGTGTTAGCCTTCCCACTAACTCATTCTCCTTGCTTCCAGTATTGGCACTTGTGACCATTAATTGTTACTTATTGTTACATATCTACTTAAATGAAGAAACACTTAGGAGATCAGGAAGGCATACATCCAGGTGTATGTAGGTGAGTCTTAAAGACATATGTCCCCTGGCCCCTTCCTCTCTGGAGCCATCTCCCTGCTGTACCTCCTAGTCACCACAAAGCATCTTTGCTTCATCACAGTCTTTTCCCATCATTTCTTTTTTGCCTTGGAGCCAGCTGACCCTATAGACGGAATCCCCGGAAACCACAAGCCAAATTCAATCTTTTCTCTTTTTACTTGTATATTTCAAGTATCGTGTCCAAGTGACAGGAAACCTGAGTAACAAAGAACCCCACTTTTCCTCTAAGAAAGCTTCCTTCATTCCCATGCCCAGGCCTTGCAATCTGGATAGCGCTGGCCACACCTCAAGATGTAAGGGTAGGTAAATGTCCTCAAGAGTACAAAACAGTGTAATGATAGAGTCAAACGAGAACTCAAATCTCCCAACTCTGAGCCTCACTCATTCACGTCATGACCTCGTGTGAGCTTCTCCTCTGACCCGTTGCTAGTACCCAGGAGTACTGTGAGAAACTACATGGAGAGGTTTCTGTCCCGATAGTAAAAGTACAACGCTATACTCTCTCCATGACAGCACCTGTTCCTTCCTCTCTACTCACCCCTCCCCTACCTTCCTCACAACCAGACAATCCCTCTTCCTAGAACTCTTGCTGACTCTATCTTCTTTGAATTCCTCCTGCCACAATCACTACCATAGGAACAGAGAGAGCTCAAATAGATCACTCCGGGCAATGGCCAGCCAGGGTTGGGGGCTTCACAGCCTCACAGAGGCAGGAGCTGGGGATGCATTGGACTGCTCTTCCCTCATGATACTCCACAAAGCTGACACTGTAGTTGCTTGGCTCTTGGAACCCCCAGCACACTCAGCAAGCTCTCTTATTCAGTTAGGCAGCTCCTGGCTGACCACTGTAGTCACTCTGCCACTGATAAGACCTAGCATCTGGCTCTCGCCGCCAGGGAAAGAAAACAGAGAGTCCTAGAAGTGACAGAGCCCTAAACCACTTAGTTGGAAGCAGAGTCCTTGGGAGCTCAGGGAGAAGGACTGGACCAAGGAGCTGATTGCACTGCCCTTGGCAACCGCACGTCCCAGCAGGTCAAGTCGATACTGCAGTGCTCCAGGATGTGGCTTCCTGAAGCTTACAAAGAAATCTATATTGTTCTCAGGAGCAACCAACCTTTCTCAAGGCAGCATGAGTCCCCTCCTATCTGGGGGCAGCTTAAAGAAACACAGAAACCAAGCCCAGCGATGACAAGACTCGGGCCCCAGCCTGACAGGTGAGAAGGAACAGGGTGTTTCACTCACAGTTACCCTTTCTTCCAGGCCAACACCCCTTAGCTCCATGACTCCAAATTGAGGTGTGATTTTTTTTTTTCTCTTTTCCCAACCTAAGAGAGGCAGCTGGTGTTTATGGGGTCCTTAATAAGTGTTAGACTGTCTAGGAAATACGTATTATTTAATCTTCAAAAGACTCAACTCCAGTGAGTAGACTACTATTCACATGCTCATTTTTTTGGCTGGGGAATCTTAAACACAGACCGTTCAAGGAACTTGCCCAATGCCACCCAGATTGTAACTGGTAGAAACAGACAAGCCAGCTCATGTTCTTCACCACCATGTTAACCCACCCTTCCAAGGGTAAGAGTTTTGGAACTAGACCAATGACAACCAAAGTCTCCATTCTAACCCTTGTTGACTCTGATTCGGACCGCTCTCATCCTCATTTCCTCATGTGTAGTGTGGACAGGATGATAACAATCTCTACCAAGATTTTAATGGGCTGATCTACCAGCATTCCCATGCCCGTATCCCACCCTATTCTGAGTTCTAGCCATACCCAGTTGTTCTTAGGACTCACATGTGCCCTTGCATTTCTCTGCCTCTTCTAGCTGGAGGACCCTCTACCCCCTTGTATCTTCTACATCCTTTTGTTCTCTACTCTTTCGTTTCTATCCAGCTCTTCTCACCTCTCAGACCCTAGGTGGGCACTACCTCCTCTGAGAACTCTTCCATACTTCCTAGTTCTCCACGATCTGACTTTTTAGTATTCTCCCTCAACCTCCTGTATATCCTACTGCAGTCCTCACATCATTGGCTGTAACTGTTGATGGGCGTGCCTATCCCTTCTCCCATGGGGCTGTGATCTTGGCAAAAGCAACGGTAGTGAGCTTGTCCCAGCCTGCATCTGCAGTAGCTATCAGGCTACCTGGAATCCAGGTCAATAAATATTTGTTTTGCAAGTAAATGACAATTTCTATTTATTTATATTCTTGCCGAGTCCCCTCCGATAGATGGCAAGTGTCTTGAAGGTGACAGTCTCGTCTTACTCTTTGTCTCGCAATCCCCCCACCTGACACTGTAGGAGAAGAGCTGGAACCAGGGTGGGGCCAGTGAAGGGTGTGAACACAATTGGCGAGGACACATTGACTCACAGCTTCATGCAAAAACACGACTTGTCTAATTTAAATCGGTGACTCAATAGTTGGATCGTATATTTCCATTTTTGTTCCCAAGGGATTCTCAGGCTCATGATAATTCATATCCATCATCAAAGACCGACAAAGCCACACCCACCAGCTTTTTCCAGCCCCCTGTATCTGATGCAATGCTGGAACCATGAATTTAATGGTGCTGCTGGGCTCAGCGCTACCACATCAAATTAGGGCTGTAGGAGGAAAATGTATTAGGATATTTGAGACTGAGCAGGGCCCTTCTCCAATAAGACAAAGAAGGCACAAGAGAGAATTCAGGAGGGCTGGATTGAAATCACTCAGGGAAGGAGAAGAAAAAATTCTGGGTGAATAATTGTACGCAAAAAGCCAGAAACTGTCAAGTTCTTCAGGACCCCAGAAGAAGCTTCTCTGCTTGGACCTTAACCAGCATCCAAGGAGCACAGCCAGAGGTAACAACATATAGCTTTTGCACAAGTCTGAAAATATTGTCCTATTCATTGTTTCATTTCATTCGATCCCTGTGGGAAAAAAGTTAATAGTATATCCATTTGATTTATGAAGGAACTGAGATTTAGAAATAAGTAACTTAGCTGCATGCGGTCTCACAGACCTGTAATCCCAGCTATAATACTCAGGAGGCTGAGGCAGGAGGATTGCAAGTTTGTGGTCAGTCTGAACAATTTAGCGAGACCCTGAGTCCCTAAAATGAAACGGGCTGGGAACATGTGATGCTGTGTGCAAAGGCCCTGGACAAAGGCTCTGTGCAAAGGCCCATAATTCCCAGAACAAAAGAAGA